>JAEQBH010000705.1:0-253900 GCA_016808115.1 Tetrastigma voinierianum | reverse complement strand
AATTTTGCCTCCATAGCTCTGTTTCATCAAACCATGACCCATTTTTATAACTATTACCCCTTGAAAACTTAGATGGAGCTTTCATATTACATAGCTGAGTCTTCTATGAGATCTAACCTTCAGCACTTTTTCTCTTAAATGCTCCACGACACGAAGCATCGATAATGCGCTAGATGTATCATTTAAGGCGTGATACACACTATAGCCATCGGGTTTTAAATCAATTCCATGCATAGAGCATCTCTTCATATATCTTGAATCCTCTAAGACTATATCATTGATCTCCATCTTTACCCTTATTGGAACACGCAGTCTCTCTTCTTCACCGGTAGAGATGAGGAAAGAACACACTTGATATGCTTACGGTCTTCACATTCTCTTGAACCATATAGTAGTGGCTCATACATGTAGGCTGCTATATCTCTTAAGGAAAATGGAAAGAGATGCAGCTTTATCACCTCGGCCTCACACCACTTAAGCTTCCTTTGTATTTGCCATCTGAAATCTACCCGGGTGCTCGTTGGGGTCTTCGATTGGGGTGGCCGAGTGAAGCGATCTTTCTTTGCCACCATTTATTATCAAAGCGGCCCCGAGTTCGAAGTTGTTTGCATCCAACGTAGGGTTTGTATGATTGCAAGTATTCTTCTAAATAATAGGCCTCGGGAAATCCTCATCGTGTCGTGTGGAGTGCTTCTAATTGCTATCCTTTACTCCTCTGTCTGGTCATGTCGGCACAAATACGCTTGCGCAGTTGCGTTCTCTGCTCTTTTAGTATTTCTTAAGCTTCAGAGTGTTCTTTCCAATTCAGTGTCTGCTGGTAACAGGTCTGAATCTTGTTTCCTGTGAATTAAAGGATTTCCTAAAATTGAAACACACTCAAATTAATAGGATTAGTCGAACCTAAAAAATTATTTTCAACATGGCTTGTTAAAGATTAGTGGTACGATACGACCTTTAACCTCTGCTTGTTTTAGTCTTTTCTTTTTATAAAATGTTTAGAAAAATGTCAAATTAATTTCCCTCTTTTGTTGAGAATATTGATCTATTGATCTTTTCCAATCCAGCAGCGCCATAAAACTTGTTTGCCTTTTTCTATATAGACTAAAAACCCTTCAAATTCACATAGTTACAAAAGCCTTACAATTCTCTTGCACCCTTGTCACTTTAGACAAATTGGCTTGGTTAAATAGATCTTTCTTGATTGTTTAGGATTTTAAAAATTGGGTTTAGTCTATGACACTGCAAGTGCACAGGTCATACAAGTAGTAAAATCTGAATGTAAGTCCAGGTATCATTCCCACAGAGATTGGCAAGAATTAAACATCAATTACCCCTACTACTGAAGTTCTATGCTATTTGGACTAAAGAGAATGATAATGAAAGTTTGATATAGAAAGAATAATAAATCCCATACTATTAGCTAAAAATAGAAATTGGAATTACATGAAAATAACCCGAAATAAAAATATAAGAGCAAAATACTTGATCCTAATTTGTTCCTATGAGAAAGCGAAAACTATCGATGAATTAAAATGAAGCGATCAATTCCTACATGAAAATACATTGCTCTATTGTATTGATGGATGCGGATTTGTCGAGATTGCCTAAATGTTGCGATTGGATTTCTCACGTTATTTGGTTAGAAGCTCTTGCTTCTCTCAAAGTCAAGATATAACCCAGTTCGCATATTTATGCTTTTCTTGTAAGATACAGGTGTTTTCTTTCGATACTTCACACCCATCTCTTGATAATTGCGGATCTTTTGCTTTCCTTCTTAGGATTTTGTAAAAGTTCTACCATAGTGAGTGCTTATTCTTAGCGGATCTGATAGTTCGTCCTTTTTCCTTGATTAGATCTCGGCTAACACGGAATTGGGAACTTCCCTTTAGATTAAGTGAACTCTCTGATTATTTATATTGTTGTGCTCCCCTCGACTTCAATTATGAAGCGAATAGGGTATTTATCGAAATTAACTTCCAGGCTCGTGGTTCATCAATGGTAGTCTAACATACCCATGAAGGAAATGCTCTCAACTCCCTCGAAATCTCCATCTACGTGTCACGGAGGGCATCCTGGAAATCGAGAGCTAGATACACTCCTAGCCCAAAGCTGGTATTCGGTGCTACTATTGGGAACTTATCGATTCAAAAACGACACCCAGTAAGTAAATCGACCCGAATAATTTTCTCAGTTTGCGAAGAAGCGCAACTAATTTTAATTCAAATCGACGAGTTGCATTCAGTGCGCATTACGATTAAAGAAATAAATGCCGTCCACATACATCACTATAATCGAAATGGCGAGAAAGAAATGAATTAAGTATCTAGATTTCATAAATTTTTAGGCAGTAATTTTAAGAAGAAAAATAACGGAAATAAAATCCAACTCTAATCGTTTCTGCATAGTTCGCAAAAGCAGATCCAAAAAAGAAAAATAAAAGAATTAAAAAATAAAGAAAATAAAATTCTACTCACAAACTATACGAGTTCCCTCTTAGTTCCTAACTACGGGTAGTGAAGATGGATGCTACTACTATTTTAACATTGTCTATTTATAAGCTGTCAAAAGAAATTGGGTCGAATCGAAAAGCTCAAAGATGATTCTAAAAGAAAGCCCGGGTTCTCTTGTCTTAGGTCGCGACCTCAAGGCAGTGTCGTGAGCACGGATTTCCTGTTGCTCTTGTTCAGTTGCGACCTTATTTACTTTCGTTGCTGACGATTCATATGAAATTTGCTTGGATTAATGGTTGCAACATAGTTGTGATGTGGTGACCTTGTTGGCTCAGTGTTTCTCAAGAATTGATGTCGCGACCACGGTTTCACGTCACGACCTCGTTGTCTTTCCCTTCTTCTGGTTTCAACCTCACTTCTTTGTTGCAACCAGTTTCCTCCTTCCAACCTCTATTCCAGGTCGCGACCTCATATTGCTCTTTTTCTGGTTGCATGTAGTTCCAAATTGCTTAGAAGTAGTTGCGGCTGGATTTCATGCCTTTCAGAGTTCTTGGTCGCGACTGAATGAGTGTCCCTTGACATCGTTTGTGAACCTTGATTAATAAATGGTCACAGCCGGTTTTCTTGGCAAGGACTTAGTTTGGCCGGCTTAGGGTTACAACCTCCTTTTGTTCTTCAACTCTTTGTTGGTTGCAGCTAATCTTTACATTGAGACCGGTTCAGATTTCATGTCGCGACCTCAACGGCATGTCGCGACCTCAAATGGGGCTCTTCATTTAAAAACTAGTTGCAACTTCATTTATTTGCAGAGACCTCCCTTGTGGCTTCATTGACAGATCCACGTCGCGACCTCAGATTGACGTCGCGACCTCAGTTATCTTCAATCGGCGTCGCGACATCAGAGTGGTGTCGCGAGCTGGGTCTTCATGATTACTTTCTTTTTTATCTCAAACCCACACTTTCTTGGTATAGCCTCCAACTTCAAGTCACGACCAAACACTAAGGTCTTCTATTTCTTCCTCGATACTAATCTTGGTGATGTCGTGATTCTTTGTTGGCTGATTTCTTGGTTTTTTCTTTGGGATTTTAAGCCCACGCTATACTTTTATGTAGTCATTTGAGCAGTTGCAAAGTTTTCTGGATATGAATCAACAATTAACTTGTAATAAACTCAAAAATGGATTAAAAATCAAATGAGTTTGGAGCTCATCAGAGCGGAAGGGCGAGGCCTGGCGAGGGGCGTCGGGGTTTAGGGCGTGTACGCCATCACTTTCTGGCCAGTCGACATATCGACCCGAGTTATATAAGTGCGTTTTGCTATCTCGCCTATGGGCAAGAGTGTTATTTGATTAAGTGCGTCGCATTCATTCATTCTTTGCATTAGTTGTGATAGAATTGGGCTTCAAGGTTGAGACTTGGAGGAGCCCTTGTATGTGAGTTCTCACTGAGGATTAGAGGCGAGGGATAAGGATGATATATCGTGGTTCTTGAGTTAGAGATCTCGGGGACTCTACTCCGCGGTGGACACGAGGATCATGGACATGTCGAGTTCGATGTCATCAGCAAGATGGATTGGCCTAGCAAACACAAGGGTGCGTCATCGATTGTGGCGTAAGAGGGTTACCGCTTCTGCGCGGGGCGGTACTCGTGTAGTATTTCGGGGAGACCGAGCATGATATTTTGCCCCAGACAGTGTACGAGTCCAAGTGTCATGGATAGTTAGCGGGTTGGCTAGCAAGCCTTACTAGAGGGCCAAGGTGGGGCCAGGACTCGGATCTACCTCAGTAGTTTTGAGTATGAGGATGTTTTTCGGATGAGCTCTGGGATTGCCTCACTTGAAGGGTTGTAGACTTCGGTATCGAGTTACACCACGTACTTCGCCCATCTCTATGACTCCGCGCCAGGTAAGCTCCGAGTTGAGTTGCGGGGAACTGAGAGTCAGAAGCTACGGGAGCTCTTGGACAAAGGGTTCATTAAAGCGAGCACTTCACCATAGGGCACTCGGTTACATTTGCGAAGAAGGACGAACCCAGCCATTTGTGCGTGACTACAAGCAGTTGAACAGGGTTACAATCAAGAATCGATACCCATTACAGGATTGATGATTGTTGAAGTCGATTGAGAGGAATGCAGTCTCCTCAGATAGACACGCCTTGGTTACCATCAATTGAGGTTAGGGGGCGGATATCCCTAAGGCGGCGTTGAGACAAGTTATGGGCGCCCGAATTCTACGGTGATGCCCTTTAGATTGTGAATGCTCGGCGCGTTCATGGACCTCATGCATAGGGTATTCCAACCCTATCTAGATCAGTTTGTCGTAGTCTTCGTGGATGACATTTTGATCTACTCCCAGTCAGAGTGGGAGCATAAGTATCACTTGAGGATCGTTTTACAGTTGCTGAGAGACCATCAGTTGTACGCTAAGTTCAATAAGTGCGAGTTTTGGCTTATTGAGGTGAGATTTTTGGGACACGTGGTGTCAGCATCAGGCATGTCAGTGGGCCCAGAGAAGGTCGAGGCCATGATGAGTTGGGAGAGGCCGAAGTCAGTCTTCGAGATACGCAGTTTCTTGAGTTGGATCGTCTTCACGGGGAGATTCGTGAGATTTTTCGGTCGCGACACTATGGTCGGCCGGGAAGGAAGTGAGTTTAAGCTGGGATGACCACGATGCGAGGGCATTCGGGAGTTGAAGGAAGACTTACGCCGGCTCTATCTTGATAGTCCGGACGGGGAGACGGGGGTACCGGTGTGCTGATGCCTTGAAGGGGCGGGCGGGATGTGTTTTGATCACGATCCGGGAGGTAATAGCTTATGGTTCCCGTCAGTTGAAAAATCATGAGCAGAATTACCCCACACACGACATGGAGTTGGCGGCTGTAGTCTTCGCCTTGAAGATTTTGCTCCACTAATTATATGGCGAGGAGTTCGAGGTGTATTCAGACCATAAAAGTCTGAAGTATATTTTCACTTATTGGGACCTCGATATGAAGCGGCGTAGATGGATGGAGTTCACAGAGGATTATGACTTCACTTTGCATTACCATCCCGGTAGGCAAATGTGGTGGCTGATGCACTCAATTGGAAGTCACGGGGAGCATTGGCTAGTATAGCTTCTCGGGAGTGAGCGGTGCCGAGCGTAGGACGAGTTTGAATTTCTGATGCGTGGCGAGCCGCAGGGGAATCGTTGGGAGTTTAGTGGCTGCGCATCACTATTGGTGGTGATTGGAGTCCCGGGGCGAGGGACGAGGAGATAGTGTTCATCGGGGGACCCGGGTACGGTCGAGGTCTGGTGTGAAGTTTGGACCATTCACGTAGATGGTAGTCTTCGGTATAAAGGAGGGGTAGTGGTTCCCCAGTTGACCGATTTGAGAGAGGAGATTCTCAAGGAGTTTCACTGCTCTCGATTTGTCGTGCATCCAGGTGGCACGAAGATGTACCAAGATCTTCGTCGGTAGTACTACTGGAGTGGGATGAAGAGACACGTAGGGGACTTTGTTCGACGATGTCTCAAGTGTTAGTAGGTTAAGGATTTGAGCAGGAAGCCGGTAGGGCTATTGACCATTGGAGTGTTTGAGTGGAAATGGGAGCACGTCACGATGGACTTTGTGACCCATTTTCCACGGACACCGCAAGGACATGATGCGGTATGGGTGATAGTGGACCGGCTCACAAATTCGACACATTTTCTAGCATTGCGGATGACGACCTTCACCTTTAGCGAGGGTCTGCTTGGGTTGGCACATTCGAGAGATAGTGGGCTGCTGAGTGCAGATGCTCCATAATGTCGGATAGGGACCCGAAGTTTACGGCACACTTTTGGAAGAGTTTCCAAAAGGCTATGGGTACACGGCTAACCATGAGTACAGCTTTCCACCCCGCAGACGGATGGTCGGTCGAGAGAGGGGCGATACGGTGTTAGAGGACGTCTTTGCGAGCATGCGTCTGGATCATAAGGGTGGTTGGGAAGGCGTTGCCCTTAGTGGAGTCGCCTACAACAACGAGTTATCGGCGAGTATAAAGATGGCACCATATGAGGCATTGTATGGGAGGCCGGAGCGGGATCAGATTATATTAGGCCGAGGTGGGAGGCTCACGATCTTGGTCACGATGCGATTAGAGACACCTCAGGAAGGTGAGTTTGATCACAGCCGAGGCGCCTTCTCACGGCTCAGAGCCGGCAGAAGAGCTATGTTGATGTGCGATGTCGACCCTTAGAGTTCGAGGTTGGAGATTACGTCTTCTTGAAGGTAATGCCTAAGAGAGGAGTGGTCAGGTTCGGTATGTGAGGGAAGCTATCGTCGGGGTTTATTGGGCCCTTCTAGATACTCGAGAGGGTAGGCATTGTAGCGTATCTGTTGGCTTTACCGCCTATCATGTCAGGTGTCCACAAGGTATTTCACGTCTCCATGCTCCGGAGGTACACTCCAGATCCAGCTCATGTAGTGGATTGGGGAGAGATTGTGGTTGACACGGATGGGACGCGGAGGGGCCAGGTGTGCGTGTGTGGATAGTCGGGATCGGGTTTGACCATAGGCCAGAGTGAGGCTAGTGAGGGTGCTATGGGCGACCACTTGAGTGGAGTGGAGGGAGTCGACGTGGGAGCCTTGGCGGAGGGAGGACGCGATCACGGGCCCACCTATCCATTCTTGTTTAAGGATGAAGGTACGTGGTTTAGTCGTTTAATAATTAAATGACTAGTTTACATGCATGGTATAGTGCACGTTGCATATGCATGTGATTCATAGTGATTGTACATAATTTCGGGATGAAATTCCTCTTAAGGAGGGGAGAATGTAAAACCCGGAAAAATTCTAATTTTCTGAAAAAGGGTAAAACGGTAATTTCGGTAAAAATCCGAAATTTTTATAGATCTTAGATGATAAAATGGACTTCACTGTTGGAATCATCTCGCGAAATCTAGCTACCACATCGAATTTCGTCAAATTCCGAGATAGTCGGAATTTCACGTTTTTCGAGGCACCGGGTGTCGAGTGTCGTAAAACGGGTTTGAGAAACATGTGATGTGACAAAAGTCACCTACTACATGTACTCATGTATTTTATATTTGCATGAGTAAGAGAGATGATAGGAATGGGCTGGCTTAGATTAAGTCATGTGTCAAATAGTGGAATGAGGGGACATGATAGAATTGTAAGAACTTTTAATGAGAAAAGACAAAAAGTGAAATAGTCTTCTTCTTATCTTTGAAGACCAAAAGCGAGCAGGAGCCGTGGGAGGCAGTTTCAGATTTTAAGAGAGAAGAAGTGTGATACCTCTCTAGATTTTAGCCTTCGGACTCGATTATCAACGGATGGCGAAGCGAAGTCGATTTGCGCGAGGGCTACTGCGTAGGCACGATTTGGTGGAGTCCGACGCTCCAAGAGGTAGGGATCCTTTTCCTGCCCGTATTCTTTGGCTAAGAGCCATGTAAATAGTTATGAATGTTACGATGCTTGTTTTAGCGTAAATTCGGTATCAAAAGCTTTGAGCAAGTGGAGAAAATTCCTATTTGTGTGGCGCGAACGATTACCCAACTTGGGGGTTTTTCATTCATGTGAATAGTGATATGATTTTCTTGGTGTGAAAATGTGTGTGTGAGTGATTCAAATGAATTGCTTATGTTTCTTCAATTCACTATGTATTTAATTTTGGTGCTATTGATGTGAATTTAATAACATGATTTGTTTGAATTAATTATGTTAATATATATGCATGTGAATATATTAGCATAAATGTGTTGGGATTGGCATCATGCATTCCATATTCACTAGGGCACCCTAGAATATTAGAAGTGAGTGCATGACATGAAATTAAAAGAAAAACGAAAATGTTTGTGAAAGGAATTTCGATGGAAGATTTTCCGAAGAATTGCCTTGAGTAGATCAGCGGATCGCGGATACGAGGACCATGACTAACGGAGCGTTATCCGACGGTGCGCCTCGGTAGTACAATATTTTGCGAATCTTGGTAGTGAGTTTCGAGGCAAAAGCTTTTGTTTTGAAAAGCTGGATATTTACTCTCATTTGGGCAGAGCGTAATGGCCAGGAGTCGGTGAGGACTCGAGGCATGGGTTTAGGCGTGTAGACGTCGAGTAGGTTCGTAAGTGCTTGAATGTGATTGTTTGCCATGACATGTGCACTTAAGTGGAGAGTAACCTAGGTAGGAAATTATCACTACTGGGCTTTGCTCACCCTGTCGAGAGATCACCATTTCAGGTATAGGTAGTATGCATGAGGACAGCGCTCACTAAAGGCTGCATATAGAAGAAAATCGGGTTGTGGCTTTGGTAGAGATTTTTGTATAACATGTATTAGAAATTGTACATTTTAATATATGTTGAATTAAGAGTGAATGTGCATCTAAAATTTAGGTATATAGTTTGTTAATGTTTATCAGTATTGATCACGAGGGAGTTAGTGGCCATTATTTTACTCGCATGTGGACCCAGTGTGGTCGTTGTAACTGTTTGGACAGGTTGTATTTGGGTAGAGCTCCCCGTACAAAGGAACACCTTTCGATTTTAATGAGTGGTGTCGGGTGCAGAGCATCACGATGACGAGTTGGCGGGTTGTCAGCGGACACCGGTTTTAGGCGTCACAGTACAACCCCCATCCTACTCCCCATACTTACCCATAATCACATAGTTCTGACATCCCTTCCTCCAGCAGCCTGTACCATTTGAAAGTAAGGCCTTGTTGAGGATACCAATTTCTTCGCCCGAGCCTCCCTTTTCTATCTAAACACATTGTCTTCCAATTAACTAGACAAGGCTTCTTCTCCAACTTCCCCTCCTGAAAATTCTTTAGTCTAATCAAGCCTCGCCCTTAAAGTCCCAAGAATGCGAGAAAGAGACAAGAAATAAATAGGAAGGCTACGATAAGTTGCCATAGATAAGGTAGTCATCACAACTTTAGATACCATTGTCCCTCTTTCCACATGGCCCGATCTAACCTGAACCTTTCCTGATAACATCCCAACCTCTCAGGCTGTTGGCACCCAGCGAAGCCCCAAATAGGTGGAAGGTAAACTTCCCACCTTGCAATCGAGCTCTACAACCAATGCCTCCACATTCTCCACTCTTCCCATGGGGATAAGCACACTTTTTCAACGTATCCACTTCTTTGGAAAATGCAGGCATGACACATGTAAAAAGAGATTAAGAGATATGGATAAATGAGACATGATTCATAAACATAGGAAGTAATTTGTAATATATAATAGAAATATAAAATACATGAATAGTCATTAATACTATGACTAAAATGATATGGAATTCTATAGACAAAGCACATGAAGTTAGCATAGCACGAGATTAACCTACTGAATTAAATTATCTAATTGTGGTAAGTTCATGGATTATTGTAACTTACAAGTTTATAAGATTATATATATACATGCGTAGCAAGTTGTATAGTATTAGAATGTGATGATCATGGTTAGTGGTCATCATGCGTGAGATCCTCACTAAGCTTTATGCTTATACGGTGTTTATCGTGTAGGTAGAGGGCGGCTAGAGAACCAGGCATTTCTTATCTGCATCAAGGTCATCTCAATGATAGGTGCTCACTGATCTTCTCTATGTTTCCAATCTAAACCATATAATGTATATAAACTTTTTTAATTTTAATGAAAATGATTTGTAAATAATATGTAAGTGATGCTTTTTAGGCAACCAGCACGATGGGGTATGATAGTGTGGTTACGTAATATATGTTAAATTATGAGTTATATTTTGGGAATGTTTTAGAAGCCTTGATTGTGGAGTTTAAGTCTACAGTTTCGTGACACCCTTTCCTAACACAGAGGTGTTAGGTTGGGGTGTCACAGCAGTGGTATAAAAGCCTAGGTTTTAAGCGACTCTGGATAGGGTAGATGTAATACCCCGAAATATACCCTAATCATTTTATAACAAGTTTAGGGTATAATATATGTTAAATTTGAAATTTTCTGGAATTTATACTGTTAAGTGTGAAAATGATAACAACCTGGAAATTAAATTCAAGAATCAAAGGGTAAGGGTAAATTGTAAAATAAGATTTAAAGGGCATAAAGACCAGTTATATGCCAAAATAGAATAATGAGATAATTTGAAATGCAAATGAAGAGAGATAGAAGGGCTTTTGAGCAAAATGGAAAACTAACTAAAATGCAAGTGACAGGCCTTGGGCCAAAGTAGGGATAAGACCAAAATGGTCTATTGAATGAGCATTTGCTCATGTGGAGAAAAGAGAGATAGTGAGAGAGAGACACGGTTGTTGAAGTGAGAAGCCATCTTTGGGTTTTATTTGTTCAAGCAAAGAGAAGGAAGGAAGGAGATGAGGAAAAGCAAGTTCGAAGAAAGGATTAAGGTTAGGAACTCATCCTAGCACTTCTTCCAGGCATTTCGTTTGGGTTTTCATCAAACCACAGCACATATAGTGTGATTGTTATTTTAGTTAAGTTTGGGTTGTTTAGAGTTGTTTGAGTGGTTTAGCAGTCACTCAATTGAGGAATGTTTGTATAAAGGGAAATAGTGAGTTTTGGGGAGATGCGTGAATTTTTTTTAGGCCCACGTTTTTATCTTAGTCGTAACTTAGCCGTCACTCATCAAAATTAAGTAATTAAATTTCTAGTAAACTGGAGCTTTTGGAGAACAAATATCTTGAAATAGTATGCATTCAAATTTGGATCCAGATGGACCACCAAAGTCGTCAAAGTGAAGCCACTGTTTTGGCAGTTTACAAATCTTGAGTTTTGGTGTCTTAACACCATGCAGTCTTGAGTGGCTAGGCATAAAGTTAGTTATATCCAAATTGAGTGATTATTTCATTAAACTAGACTTTTAGGAAAGCAAATATCATGATAAATTATTCAAATTTGGACCCCATTAGATCTAAAATTTGTCAAAAGTGAAATCTTGTTTTTGGTGGTTTTGTCTCTGATTTTGGTGTCTTAAATAGGTTATTATTTAGGCCATAGTTACAGTTTATTTCGTCCAAATTTAGTGATTCAAATTTTGGGTAAAAACTAGACTTCTAGGAGAATAAATCTCAGCAAATAAATATCATTCAAATTTGCAAAAGCCCCATTGTATCGGAAAATTCATTAAAGTGAAGTGTTGTTTATGAAATATTTAGTTATAAGTATTGGAAAGTAAATACTAAATAAAAGAGGTTGATATATGAAATATAAACACATGAACAATATTACAGACATATGAAAGCAAGCTAGTATGATATATAATAGGATAAAACCTAATAAGCCTGATTTTACGCATATGTTCAAGTGGATGGACAAGTAATGGCCTGAGGATTACAGGATTATAAATTATTACAGTTTTGGTCATTAAAGCGTACAAATTTGGGTCATTAAAGTGGCTCTAGGTTGGGTCATTCTGACTACTTCCCGTTTGGGTCCTGTAATACAAGCATGGAGTCAGCATGCAAATGCAGTGATGATACCTTAAATTTATATACGAACACTGTTTGGGTCATACATTCTGAGGCATAGGTAAGCTGTTCCGTGCGGTGATGATACCTTCGGGTATATCTGATTCTTCTCATATCACGTCTACCGGAATATCTAGGCATAAAAAAATATAAAAAATGATACGAAGATGATATAAGATAATATGAAACATGACACATGAAATAGCAAAAATGATCTGAAGATACATATGATATGAAAGAAGTATATGTTTATAGTTATTGGATATTATATCTGAAATTAAGATCCTTGCAAATTGGTCATATATGTTATATGTTCCATATATTTATAAAACATGGCGGGTGTTTAAATCCGTGTAGATGCTTGAAAAGAAGACATTCGACATTTTAGCATCTTGAACCCGACCTGATAATAAAAGCCCACCCTAAGTAGGTTTTGGATTTGTTTTGTATATGCAAATATAGAGTTTTGTACAATAATGAAATTGTATAAGAACAAATGATGGACTCGGATATGTCACGAGAATGTATGAGCATATTCTGATTGTTTATATGTATATGTTACTGAGTTTCATTTCTTTATGAAAATATATAAGTCCAGATTACATTTGTAAAAAAAACAAGGGTTAAAGAGTCACCGACCAGTGTCGCATCACTCACTTCGCCTAGGCGGGGGTAGGGACGCGTTAGTAGATCACTACTAAAAATAACGATTAGGCCAAATTCCGAGCCTAAAAATTGAATGTTAAATGCAAACCAAATCCGACCATTTAGAGACCAAAAAGGTTTGATCAAGAAAATTCTGACAAATTTCAGACCAAGTGACCATATTCTGAATAAATAATTTTGTTAAATTGAGAATACATGTAAATTAAGCGGAATTAGTAAGTGCAACCAGTGCAGGCCAGTAGACCAAAAAATAAGTACTATGAAAAATGGTCGATAAAAAATTTAATTACCGATAGCCAAAATTATCGACCAATTACCCAGGCCAAGTAGCGACCAAAATAAATTACCATGAAAATGATGAGTAACAAAAAAATTTTAATTATATCATTAAAAAATTAAGGCCAAGTGCGACCAAAATAAATTCTGTGAAAATGGTGAAGGAAATAAATTCTGTGAAAAATGGTCATTAACAAAAAAAATTTTAATTGCAGAAGCGAAAAAATTACAGGCCAATTACCGACGAATGCGACCAAAAATAGAGGAAATTTACCATGAAAAATAGTTTGGTAACAAAAAATTTTAATTCTGAAGTAAATTTTATACCAGATTGATAAATAGTCGGTAATTGTCATACAATGTCACAAGGGTATGCTATAGAGCTTACTTGACCATTTCTGGAAAACGAGTGTTGAAGGCTTGGAGCGTCTTGGCTCAGTGTATCATCAGTACCCATTGTGAGATCGAATCACGCCTTCCTTATGCCCTCTTCTCCAGCGCTAATCAGACACTGCGAAGCTGAAAACATCTTCTGCGTCTTTCGGGAAAGCGAGAGCCTTTGCCATATCATACCCTCGAGTTTTGGAAGCCTTCAGCGGCAGGCGTCTTTCCTTGCCCGGCTCAGAGCCTTATCGCTCGGCTACAGTTCCATTCCCGATTGTTAGTGCTTTGAAGAAAGAGGGCCGCTCAGTGGGGAGAAATCTCGCAGAACTAATGGATTCCTCGTGCCCAGTGCTCGGGAAGTACCATGATTCGAATGGGAGCGTTCGGTGTATTGGGTTTAGAGGTTACTGTCTGATTTGTACAATGGTCATCGGGTTGGTGGGTTTCTCTGTTGAAACTCTTCTCCTTTGTGCTCATTAACACAATTGGCTGAAGTTTTAGAAACAGAATTCGGTCGTTTAATGTTTGGTTCACCTTAAATTGATGTTATTATCTTTTTAATGTGTTCACATTGGTGTTGTAGAGACTCGGTATAGATTAACATTTATGTGATCTTTGTTTTAGGGGATATAATTAACAAATATGGGTTCTGTTTTAGAAGATGATTTATTACTTTGAATTTACTTTATTTTTATCTTCAGTTATTAATGAAATTTATGCCATTGCATAATGATTTGATTATTTAGTCTTCCATCTTCTGTTTTTCACTTGTGTGATCTGTTAGGAAGAAAACACTACACTTGTTATCAACATGCATAAAGGATGAATTTAAACTACCTATATGTATTATTGTAATGAATACTTGGCGAGTTGTTTGAGGATTAGGTGTTGACCTTGAATGTGATGATAAATGGCCCTCTTCATGGGTCGAATAAGTTGTTATTAATGAGGGAAATTTCTTATATACACGCTGGATTGTTTCATGAAAACTTGTGTGTTTGTCGAGGATGACAAAAATCCGGCTTGTATATTTGTTTCTGGTGAATATATATTCTTGAGTTATTGGTGTTTTTTTTTTTTTTTTTTTTTTTTTTTTTGTACCCACACAAATGGTGAGTGTATGATATGACTTAAGCTTAGGTAGGTATTTGGGAGAAAGTTCCGGTTACTGTAAATTCTGTTGAGCGGCTTAACCCAGACCAAATTGGTCTTGCATTTTAATGGTAGCAGAAACCTTGTATTTTCTTGGTTGGTCTTGTATTTTCTTAAGATCTGTTGCATCCTTCATTTTAATCGATTTGATCCTTGATCTAACAATTCTTGACAATGATTTCTTGAGTTTTTAATTTCGTGAGGGTAGATTCATTAACATCTTTCTGCCCCAAGAAGAGTACTAATATCGGTAGGGTCAATATTGAATATCTCCTTGATTTTTTCCTCCAAACTTATCAAGCAAGAATAAGTTAGTCGGTTGATTTGATTATTTCCCCCATCACGAAGACATTTCCAATACAAGATTGTTATTATTGGGGAGCTTACTCATTTCTAAGCGCCTTAATAATAAACCAAGAAAAATTACATGTATTCTAATAATGGTAATGGTTTTTAATCATATTATTTCTCAGATTTTTGACTGAGTTCTTGGTCTCACATGGTAATTGTTTTTGCATTTATGCGAATATTTAACTCTCAGACACTTTCGATTTTCGGACTAAAAAAATTCGATTGACTTCATTTTGCACTTTATCCTGCAGCATTATTGTTGATTAGATAATAAGGCATGTTTGGGAGTAATTTGATTGCTTTTCTTGTTTTGATTTTGAATGAACCGGAGAATGCAAGTGGTCATATCCTATCCAGAAAATGAAGAAAATCGGTTGCCTAGCTGCTTTGTAGTACTGCGAGTGTGCTGATTTTCTTCATGATTTGAGAAACATGCATAACTCCTTCATTAGAACTTGGATTTGGGTGTTCTTAGACTCTATGGAAAGCCCTTTAGTCTAGATATAATATATAGTTTGATAAAAATTGAGGTCATATCCTATCCGAAAATAGAAGAAAATTGGTATTTTTGCTGCTGCAATTCTTGTAGTGTCTTTGATTTTATTCATGATTTGAAACATATGCATAACTCCCCTTCATTAGAACTTGGATTTTGGTGTTCTTAGACTCTATGGAAATCCATTTGAGTCTAGAATCCACCCATATATAGCTTGATAAAGTGAGGTCATATCCTATCCAAAAAATGAAGAAAATCGAGTGGCCCTGCTTCTTGCAGTGCGTAGTGTCTTTGATTTTCTTCATGATTCCAAACATGCATAACTCCTTCATTAGAACTTGGATTTGGGTGTTCTTAGACTCTATGGAAAGCCCTTTGAGTCTAGAATCTACCCATATATAGCTTGATAAAATTGAGGTCATATCTATCAAAAATGAAGAAAATCGGTGGCCTCTTCTTTATGATTACTACAGTGTCTTGATTTTCTTCATGATTTGAAACATGCATAACTCCTTCATTAGAACTTGGATTTGGGTGTTCTTAAACTCTATAGGAAAGCCCTTTGAGTCTAGATATTTCTTAAAAGTCTACTAGAAAAAACCTTATTTAGATCCCAACGGACATGTAAAAAATATAATCAAAGATTTGGTTTTATACTTCTCTTTATTTTTGAAGAGACCAATTAAAATACTTATTTTACATGTTTATTAGACAAGATATGAGGAAATGTTAGGCTGCTTTGCGACTCAAGCGTATTCAGGTTGTTGCATCACGGGTTTAATATATGTTTGAATTATTACGGTTAGTAACACTTGAACCATGTAATATATATAGTTGATTGGATATATTTTTGTGAGTAGTGATGTAACAGGCCCAAGTGGCCATTTTTACTCATATTTATCGTATGTGGACCGGTGTGGTTGGTGTGAAATGTTGGGACCAGGTTGCCATATTATTAGGACATATTTGTATTTTGATAGAGCTCCGTACAAAGGAGACTACTTGCTGGGTCACCGTTAAATCCAGAGTCTTGGAGAAAGGGACTCGATATGAAGTGGTGTCGGGTTGCAGGCATCCATGAATATTCGGCGAGGATTGATGGGTTGTCAGCCCAGGACCCCGGAAACATGTACAAAATATAAATCCAAAGTTTGGTTTATACTTCTCTCTTTATTTTTTGAAGATAAATTAAGCCACTTATTTTACATGTTTATTAAACGAGATGAGGAAATGTTAGGCTGCTGCGACTCAAGCATATTCAGTCTACTTCGAGTTCATGTGATGGTGCAGTGGTTCTCATGTAAATCATAGGTTGATACAAATCGGTTGGTATGAAATTGTTGATAGCGAGGAGAAGATGCCGTGCGTAAGCGTCGGTTCGTCGACATCATCATTCTACCATAGGCGAGCCAGTTATAGACTCCATCTTGAGGACCATTTTGAATTTGTTCGTGATGGAGAGCTTCGGGGCCCGATGAAATGCGATACGATATCGATTGGCCCGATCTGGCGGCGCATGATCGACTATCGGGATGATAGGGATGAGTTGCGTCTGCGTTTTGGCCAACTTACAAAGTGTCGGGAAGGTGGTACCCAGTTCCTTTGATGATCTACCTGGGTTGTTCGTAATGCTCGGCTCTGACATCTACTCGGCGCCTCTGGCCAACACACAAACAGCGCATGAGATTGCGGCGTGAGCATTTCTACCCGGTACGAGCATCTCTGCATCACGGACGAATCCATCGATCACGATGATGACACTAAGTTGGATGATTGAGTGTATTACACTTTTTTTATGTCTTATACTTGGTTGAAATTCATGTTTTTATTTTCTCTTGACTTATTTGCTAACCATATGCAGTATATATTAGTTTGCTTGTTTTCAAATAATTTTACTCTCTTTATATAATATGCATGCACTATTGTACTTTTCTTTTGTTTCGTAATCTTAATATATATATATATATATATATAAAAGCAATATATCAAACTCATTTGGAGACCATTTACCGACCAAATTCTTTAAAAAATTTTGGTCGGTTTTTGGTCGCAATTTGGTCGGTAATTACCGACCATTTGGAGACCATTTACCGACCAAATTCTTTCAGTCGATCAAATGAGCGGTGAAATGATCGAGAAAATGAGTCGAAATGGTTTGTGATAGTAATTCGTAAATGGTCGGTAATTCTGAGCCCAGTTCCCAATCGGTGAAATAATTACCGACCAGGGGAAAGTGCGACCTAAATAATTTGGTCGAGTAAATGGTCGGTAATGGGTTCACAGACCAAAAGCTCTCGATTCTGAGCCAAAAAAATTGGTCGGTAATTTGGCGATTTTGTAGTGGATGATAGACAAGTATGTGTATAATGTGTTGGCCTAATGTGGATGTCTTTGTTTTTTGAATAGGATTGATCGCCTTCCCAATTTAGCAAAAGAAGCTGCTGAGAGTGTTAACTCGGGAGATCAAGGGTTATCCGCTTTGGATCCTTTTGAATCTTTTAAAAGTGAAAGTAATGTCGGCCGAGCCAATGAAGCTTTCTTTGAGAATATCTGAGACGTGGCTCGGGGTATTGGACAAACTAAGCACTCTTAAGACTCAGATAGACATGGTAGAAGACATGGACGGAATTCCATAAGACAAGCATGGAAGGTCGGAGTAAATCAGGAATACTAGTTAGAAAACCTACAAAAGAGTATTGGAGGAAGTTAGATGCCCTCAGATCATGAGTGCCATGTGCAGTCACTATTGCGGAGTGGGGCATACGGTACAGTGGAAATTGGTCTTCGAAAGTCGAGGATTCGGATCCATGCCTTGGGATTTCTTTGTCAAAGAGTTCAGGGCAAAGTACGTTACAGATATGTATAGGGAGACCAAGTGGGCGGTTCACGCATTTTAAAGCGAAGATTTGTCAGTGGCAAGAGTATGAGAAAAAAGAGAGGTTGTATACAGGTAGAATTATGCACAGGTCGGTCACTGTAGACGTCAGCCCGATGAGAAGAACTAGTCGTTAATAAGGGAAAGAGATTTCCTCTCTTAAACTAGGAGGGATAATCCTACCCAAGAAGGAAAGAGAGTTCGTTAACCTAACCACATAAGTCGGAAAGATCTCCTGACTGGGAAGAGTAGCAATTCTAGCATTACTGTTCTCTTCTTCCTCTTACTTTTTTTGCTGACTTAATCGTGAAGAGGTGGTCGGCGCCGTGCGAACGCCTTTTTTCTGAGTTCATTGCTGCTAATGCTCAAGAATTTGACAATCAGGAACCCTTACCTTATTGGTTGGGGATCTTACGATCAAAGTCCTAACATGGCCAAGCCTACCTTTTACCACGTAGGAAGAGTGGGTGGGGGGTATTCTAATGCTTCGCTCACTACTTGTCTCTAAAAGAACTATGAAGTTTTGGCTTGAAAACCCCCCTTCTTTCAGGTGAATATAGCTATATTATCTCTCATTAACTGAGTTCTTTTAGGTTGTGTTTGGTTCTTGGAAACTACTAAGCAAAAACAAAAATGTTAAGGAAAATAATTTTCTTATGTTTGGTTGTGTAGGTTGTGTTTGGTTCTTGGAAAAGTATTGAGGAATGAGAAAATGTTAAGGAGAAATAATTATATTTTCTTATATTTGATTATTATTTGAAAAATCTCTAAAAAATATATATCAAATGTGAATAAATTACTTATAAACTTATATGATCGTAATTAATTTTTATATTGATGAATATAATAAATAAAATGGGTTTAAAGAAGTAAATAAATAAATAAATAAAACCTAGTCTCCTTTTCTCTTAGATTTCTCCTTTGTAAGCCATATCTTCCTTAAGCGAGAAGGGGTGATTATTACCATTTTAGCCTAAATCTCATCTATACCTATTTCTATAAGAATTTATTTAAAGAGTATTATTCCACATAGATCTAGGTTTCTTTTGTTTTTGTGATTTAAATCGTCTTGTTGTGTGATTTATTTGTGTGTGTGAATGATTCATACGAACAAAACAAATTCGATAAGGCAAAAAACAACAAATCCCGGATTATGATCATTAGTAAATTCTTGAACTTGAGTTATACGTATATTCTAATCAGTATAAGTATTATCAAATTTTATAGGTTTGGTGATTTATTATGTTGTTAACATAGTTATTGTTTCATCCTATATGATTTTCAACGAATTTATATATGTGTTGTTTCTATCGATGTATTACTAGTTTGAATCAGTAAAATAATTTTCTTTTCAAAAAAAAAAAAAAAAAATTCTCACATTAGCTCTATTTTTTATTTTCTTTCCTTCTTTAATTCTTTTTCTTTCATTTTTACTGGGAAGCAAACATGATCTTGATAATTCCTCCACACAGCATAACTTTTTCAGCCTGTAAATTAGGAGCAGTGGACAAATAATTCGTGGAGCTTTAAAAAGTTTCAAGGATTGCTTTATTTGAGAGTTGATGGGTAGGAACCTTGGGAATAATCCTAAGCAACTTATGGCTGTGTTTGGGGGCTGGAAGACAAACAGTGAGTGAATTACTATCAGCTTCTGTGAATGGAAGCAATGTTATAGGCATCATCCATACAGATGCCACTGGAATACACCCTACTTCTTCAAGTCAATGAAGTACAAGCTCTGCAAATCAAGAAAAATGGTGAGTGCATCCCAATTATGCCCATCTCTGCTGCATTCATTGTCAATATTGGTGACATTATTGAGGTAATTAACCCTAATTTCTTTAATTAATGCACTGTTTAGCACTTGGGGTAGCTTTCCGTTTCTGTTAAGGGAAGTTAAAGCCAGATCACAGTTTTTACTTTTTAGAACAATGATATTAATATTATAAAAGGGATAACAGTTTAAAAATGGACAAATCTCAATAAAAATTGTAAAACTGACATCTTTCCATTTAAAATTCAAACACAAGTCTGAAAAGACACGCTGAACAAAGATGTCATTGGGGATTTGGTGTTATAATGTGGGGATGGAGACAGTGGGCCTAGGGATTTAGTTATCATGTGAAAAATTTATCTTTGCACTTTCATCGGCATTTATGCCTAAAATGGGATATTTTCAAGATTAATTTTACAAAAGGTTAGTTAGTTTTGTAAATAACTTTTGAATTTCTCCCTTTTGAATCAATTTCTCTTATAAAACCTCCATTAGCTGAGCTTTGTGACAAAAGCTTGTAACCAAGTGGGGCATTGAGATTGTTAGAACATTTTTGCTTTTGGAGGTTTAACTCAAGTGGTAAAAGGATGACACAAGAATGAGGATTCTAGGTTCGAGTCCCAGCATAGACAAATAAAACATAAGAAAAGTATTTACCTCTCAATATATATATGGTGCTATTAAGTCGTATGAAACATTAAAAGCATAAAAGCTTTTATTTAGCTTAGAGAGCAGTTTTCAACTTCTAAGAGAATTCAAACATGGGGGTGATAATGATCAGTAAATTTGATACACAAATCATCTATTAGTAACAACTTATTTGGAATCCATTTGATAATATTGAAAATATATTTTTTTCAAGAAGTAGAAATGTTAGAAAAGCTTCTTAATTAAAATATTTTGTAAACATATTCTTAAATATTAAAGTGTGAGGAATAAAACATTGTAGAGTCTGGAGTATGGACAAGTAATGAGCAATGGGAATCTGAGAGCAAAGCACGAGGAACAACGTTGAATCTAGAAAGGAACCTTACTCCCATTCTTTGTAGCACTAATGGTCAGTTAATGAGCATCTCGATTAATCTCACGAGACATTGAAGTTAATTGTCAAATAAACCTTAATGGTTATGAGGAGACTCGAACGGATAATCATTGGGTTAATCGTCAAGGCCTTAGACCAACTGATCCTTTAGATAACTATGTTATGTTAGATGAATTTTGATCGGAATAAATTATGTAATTCATGATAAATTAAGAGTTCCCTATGTATATATGTAGCGCTAAACCGGAGTCAGATTGACTACTCGTCAACCCTTGGAATACGTGAAGGTCGGGTGACGGAGCATTTTCACGAAAATCGGGCGAGAGTCTCCTTTGTACGGGAGCTCTGCCCCAATCTAAAACACAGCAAACTGTCCCCGAACAGTCCGATATAACAGTTTATGATTTAAAACGACCACTTGGGCCCATAAACAATACTCAATATACATATCAGCTATAAAATCCAACTATATACCCAATAGTTACAAGAGTTCCATATGTTTTACTCTTATACAATACATACATTAAACTTAAAAAGTTCTAATACATGTATATCTGGCTCCATGACCCGACTTTCTTCTAATCTCAGTCTCTAGGACGAGTCGTCTATAGCTCCTTGTACCCGACCAAATAATATCCCTCGACAGGGTGAGCTAATGCTCGATGGAATCGCCCTAAGTGGGCTACTCACCACTAAGTGCGTGCAATGTTCCAGTAAACACACATTCAAGCAATTGCATGATCCTACTTAAATGTCTACACTGACCAACTCGGATCAGAGTTCCTCAGGCTCATCCTTTCGCTAGAAAGCCTCGTATAGAAAAATTATTATTTTGTTAGTGGACAACCCTCGATGTATATATATCAATTGGGCGCTCAGACGATTGATATATTATTTGTTTGTGGACTACCCTCCGATGAATATCAGTGTGGAGCGCTCAGAGCGATTGATATTTTTTAATTTGGACTACCCTTAAGATTAATTAATATTTTTAGATAACCCTCCCGGCCGTTTTCTCTAGACTCATCTCATGCACTCACTTCTATAGTCCTAGGGTGTTCGATTGCATATGGAATGCATATACCAAATTGTCTGATGCAATTCACATGTAAATATATAAACATGCATATATTTACAAAACAATCAATTCACACAATCGCTGTCATACAAATTCTCATTTCATACATCAAAATTAGCTTCGCTTTGGCTAATGATCAAACCACGAGCAATTTAGTTTTAAATCCTTTCGACCAAACACATATTTTCCGCAAAAAATATATTTTTGAGAACCTTTGTTTGAAGTGATGAAACCTCGGTTACTATTCTAGAAAATTCTAATTCATCAGTTCACCTTGTGAACCCGCATTTCAATCCATTTCGGCCTCATTCCAATCAATACATGATTTATCATGGAAAAACACAATTTTCTACCCAAGCCAGTAGTAGTCGATCCAGGTGTCTGAAAATGAATTTCAAAAATTCATATTAATTCGGTCCCAAGGTTTGGGACCGATCAAAACGGCCCCTAACGGCCTCAATCGACTCAAACATACGTAAGGTACTTAAAGAGGGAATAAAACTCAAGTAGGGAGAAACTCCTACCTCTCGGAGTTTGTCAAAACTCCTGAAAATCAGGTGCCACGCGTGGCGCCGCGTAGAGCAGTTCTCCTCCTTGTCCCGAAGACTGCCGACGGTCGGATCGCGTGATATTTTAGAGAGAAGTTTCTCTCTCTAAAGAAAATCTCTCAAAATAGCTCTTTGGACATAAATACGCTTCGAGGTTTTTCTCATTTTTGTTGGAGAAGAAGCAAGCTATTATTTATTTTTGTCTTTGTTGTGAGCTTAAAACAAATCAATAATAACCATTATGTCCTTCATTTCGATTTGACATTCGGCACTATCTCGGCGTTCATTTTCATCATTTCTCTACTCCTTTCATTTATGGCACATGAGTACTTGTTATATGTGACTTTAATCGCCGAGAGTCGTTTCTGACACGCGCGTGCCTCGAAAAAGTGTCGACTCAGACGTCTGGGTCGACGAGTACACGTGTTAGCTAGATTTCGAGACTATTTATGGTAATCCGTTTCTTCATCCAGAATCTAGAGAATAAATTCGGATTTTTCTAGCAAAATTACAATTTTGTAGCAAAATTACGATTTTGCCCTTTTCCGAGAGAATTGGAATTTCTCGGGTCTTATTCTCCTCTTAAAGGAATTTCGTCTGAGAGTCGGGACAATCTTACTCACTAACATGCATACGACGTCTGGCTCTATAAGTGAATCTGGCAAGTCGTTTAAATGTAAGCGGCTAAACTACGTACCCCTTCATCCCTAAACAAGAAGGGATAGGTGGCATATCGTGTCTCGAGCTCCCACGTGGACTCCTCCACTCCATAGTGCCTCCATGCATCTTCTCAGTAGCCTCGGTCTTTGCGTCGCAAGAGCGATCACGGCTATCAACAATGCACCTTTGGTCCCTCCTCGAAGGTCCCATCAGTGTCAACCTCGATCTGTCCCCAATCCACCACATGAAATTTGGATGCGGGTAGCATTTTTCGAGACATGGAGACGTGAAACGCCGTGGACACGACGCTGCTAGGTAGTAATGCTAGCAGGTGCGCAGTTGCCTACCCTCTCGAGTATCTCGAAAGGTTCAATGAACCTCGGTGATAGCTTCCCATGCTTATGGGCTTGACCACTTCCCTCTTGGGCATCACCTTGAAGACGTGATCCTGACCTCGAACTCTAAGGGTCGTCACTTTTGTCAGCGTAAAGCTCTTGCGGGGCTGCGGCGGTGAGAGGCTGGCTGTCGTATCAAGCTCACGCTTCTCGAATTGTCTCTAATCAAATCGGGACCGGTGATGGAGCTCTCTCCCTTGCTCGGTCCAACATGAGTGACTTTGCATGGCCTCCCGTACGGTGCCTGCATGCGGTGCCATGCGGCCTTTCGCTGGCCTTTGTTGTTGTAGGCGGTCACGCTAAGGGGAAAATCTTTCATATGGCTGCCTTATGATCCCGGGACTCATGCTCGTAGCATGTCCTCCTGGCGCTCCTGTATAGTCCTCTCGGGTGACCATGTAAGGGTGGAGCCCGTTGTACTCATCGTCATTGGGTGTGCCCGTAGCCTTTTGGAAAACTCTTGAGTGTCTGCGAAGTAAACCTCGGGTCCCTATCGATACTATGGCTATTGGTACTCCATGTAAATAGGACTATCTCGAATATACAGCCCGGCGAATCTCTCCATGCAGGAAGGTCATCCCGCCGCCGGATAGAAAATGTGCGGAGCTTCGTGGCCGTCCCATTATCACCAGTCTGCGTCGTATACGCGCTCTGCGTCCAGTGGCATGGCATAGGTCACAAATCCATCGTGGCGTGCTCCTTCCACTTTCGACCACCTCCGATGGTGCGAGAAGTAGCCACTGGCGGCTTCTAGTACTTGGCGCAACTGTGACATGAGACATCGTCGAACAAAGTCCCTACGTGTCTCTTGACCACTCCCGTAGTGCGCGGCGAAGATCTGAGTACGTCTTAGTACCCACTGGATGCACGACAAATCGAATCAATGAAATATGAGAATCTCCTCTCTCAAATCGGTCAGTAGGGAACCACTACGTCCCTATATCGAGAGCCCCACCATGCATGTGAGCGGTCCCCAGCCCTCGTCACCGTACTGGCGTACTCGATCACGATGGACATCTCTACGTCACCGCCAGCGGGACTCGTCACTCTGCTCAGCCAGAGACGGTGCCAGCCACTAAACTCCCAAGGTACCACGAGTGCGCTCATTTGTCTTGTGTGGCGTCCGCGGTCTCGGCATTAGCCACTCCCAGGAAGGCTATACTAGCCAGCGCTCCTAGTGACTTAGGCGAGTGCATCGGCCACCACGTTGCCTTACCGGGATGGTAATGCGAAGTGAAGTCATAATCCTCTAGAACTCCATCCATGCAACGTTGCCTCATATTGAGGTCCACGGCTAGCGTGAAAATATATTTCGGACTTTATGGTATGAGTACGCTCGGGCTCTTCGAGGTATAGGTGAGTGGCGCCCGAATCTTCAAGGCGAGACTCGGTAGCCGACTCCGTGGGTGTGTGGGGTAGTGCACTTTCAGTGATTCTTGTTGTGAGAACCATGGCTACTACCCTCCGGATACATCGAAACACATCCCATTCGGCCCTCGAGGCATCCTGATACAACGTGTACCCCTGTCCTGTGCGGAACTATCAAGATGGGGCTGATAAGTCTCCTATTCAACTGGAATGCCTCCTCGCATGCATCATCGATCAAACTTGACCTCCTTAAGATTGACCTAGTCGTAGTCTTTGCTTATCTTGGAGAAATCCTCGATGAATCTCTGTAATACCCGACCCGATCGAAACTATTATCTCGGCGACCTTGGCCTCTCGACTCATCAACGCACCGACCTTCTGAATTGGCCCGACACTCGATCGCGACACCCGCGTGTCCCGAAAATCTCGCCTTAATGGCGGGAACTACGCTACCGAACTTGGCGTCTGGTGACCAGTCCCTGTTAAGCGTAAAAGCGATCCTCAAGTGATATAGCCTCCCTCACGGTGGGAGTAGATCAGATGTCATCCACGAAGACTAATGGCCCAGTCTAAATAGGTTGGAATATCCTATCATGAGATTGAATGTGTGAGCGTTGTCAGAATCAGAGGGCATCACCGTAAACTCAAAGTGCCCATAACGCGTCCTAAACACCGTCTTAGGGATATCTGTCTCCCTAACTCTCAGCTGAAGGTAACAAGTGCGAAGGTCTATCTTGGAGTAGACTCACGCTCCTCTCAACTGATCAAACAAATCATCGATCCTCGGTAGTGGGTACCGATTCTTGATCGTAACCTGTTCAATGTCTTGTGATCGATACCACGGTCGAAGGGTCTTGTCCTTCTTCTTCGCAAATAGAATCGAGCGCCCATGGTGAAGTGCTCGGTCTTATGAACCCCTTGTCCAGTGGCTCACAGTAGAGCTGGACTGCAAGTTCTACTTGACTCATCACGGTGCCATCTGTCTGGAGTCATAGAGATGGGTGAAATACCAGTGTAACTCGATACGAAGTCTTACCAGCACTGTGGAGTAGTCCAGTGTATATTTGGAACATCCACATACTCGCATCACTACTCGAGGTGGTCCCCAAGTGCGGTCTCTCCTCGTCCTCTAGAATGTAAGGCTAAGCTAACTTGACAGCTAATTGTCCTGACACGGACCGTATATTGCCTAGGAAAATCTCATGCCCACTTCCTAAAATATCACCTGATGCGAAGATCTGCGTGCGAGGAGTAACCCTCCTACGCTCACAATGATACGACTACGTAAGGCACTTGACCAATGTCAGGGATGGCGTGAACTCTAACATGTCACGATCCTCGGGTCCCACTTTGTGAGTAGAGTCGAGATCTCGACTCAAAACCTCGACATATCATCCTTATTCTCGCCACAATCCTAGGGGAGAACTCACGTCTAAAGGCTCCTCGAGGTCTCGAGGTCCTTGCCCTTTTCCACCGTGTTGGCCTCGCTCTGGGTGTTGGAACACGGCTAGTCTAATCTGGTAGTGTCGAAGTAATTTCCATAGCACCTAACACGCTTCTCGATCTGCGCTGAACCAATGATGCACTGCGTTGGATTTCCTCCTGTGAATGTCGGAGGATGATCGCCTAAACCTCTGGAGGTTACTAGGATCTTCTGTCTACATTATACCGGCTATCACGATAGCCGTGCGTAATACCTCTGACCTCGGTAAAAACTTCTTGTCAGGCATTGTTGGTGCTGTTCTATTGGGCCTTCTCTATCATCATCCTCCGACTAGCCGTCTATCATAGATTAACATGACGATTCATCCATCTGATCATCTAAAGAAAGTAAACAAACCCAGAGACACTAATCGTACCGTCGTCGGTGTATCTGCATTGTCTTGCATTCTGGTAATCTGAAGCGATCAGTCTATTTAAAACATTTTTTATCAACAAAAAAATTCATTTTTGAAAAAGTTTATTTTAAATTTTGTCTAATTTTTATTTTATTTTATTTTATTTTATTAAATATTTTAAAAAAAAATTTCCTTTTTTTTTCCAATTATCTCCAGCTATTGGAAACATCCAAAAACATATCCATATTTTTTTTTTTTCACATTTTCTGCTACTGGAGACAAAAATTTACTTAAAATATATATAAAAAAATATTTTTTTTTTTCATTATTCTCCAATACATCAAATAAACATTAGATTTATTTATTTGATTTTTCAATTCTCGATTACACCAAAATAAACTTATAAAAAATTTATTTTCTTCACTTTTCTTTAGTTTTTATCTTTGTAAAATATTTGAAACTATTAATACGACTTTTTTAGTTTCTTCATTCTAGAAGATGCACAAAATATATATACCTATATTTTTTTTCATTTTCTAGAATCTTTCCGAATAAATTTTAAAAATTTATTTTAATCAATTTCTTCGATTTACACATTTGTAAAACCTTAGAAAAGTATTTTCTTCACCTCATTTTTTTCTTTAACTTTGGACATTTTGTGCAAAATCTAAAACCTCTGAGTCTAACACTAAGCTGTGTTAAACCTTAAATTTTATTAAAATCTCATTTATCCTGCAAACCAAATAAATTGAACATAATTTATTTCATTTAGTTTCCTTTTCGAGTTTTACTCAACACAATAAAACTCCAAATCATTCTAACACCTTAAATTTTATTACAAATTATGTTTTGTGTCAGTAAACCAAATAATTTGATTACAATTTATTTCATTTCGATTTACATGCGTAAACTCCTAAGATTTGTTTTCCAACATAATAAGTGTTAATTACTGGCTGAACATCATAACATATCTGAAGCCATGTATAAACATCATTCATACATGATCACACAAAAAATCATCAAATCACACAAAACACACCAACACATGCATGCAGTGTCCTATTTTTGTCCCGTGATTTCCTAGGTAATCTCATACCTACGCTCAACATTGAACCACACCTAGTGGTGATGCTCTTATACCTCAAAGACTATGGCGTAAGCCCAAATCCCCTCAAGCCCTAGGTAGTCGTATACCTAGGCTTTGATGCAAGGCTGCGCCCCGAACCCAGGAGTCCGACTGCCGTCGACGCGGAATGCGTGAAGGTCGGGTGACGGAGCATTTTCATGAAAATCGGGCGAGTCTCCCTTTATGCAAGGAGCTCTACCCAAATACAAAACCTGCATAAGCACATCCCGAAGCAGTCAGGTATAACGATTTATGATTTAAAGCGACCTTGGGCCCATAAGCAATACTCAATATACATGTCGATTATGAATCGACTATATACCCGATAGTTACAAGAGTTCATATGTTTTACTCTTATACAATACATACATTAAACTTAAAAAGTTCTAATACATGTATACATCAAAGCCACAACCCGGCTTTCTTCTAATCCTCGGTCTCTAGAATGAGCCGTCCCCTCGCACGCTCCTTGTACCTGTAAAATAATATCTCTCGACAGGGTGAGCTAATGCTCAGTAGTGGAATCGCCACTAAGTGAAATTTCTTCGCGCTAAGTGCGGTGCAATGTTCAATGAAAATAGCGCGTTGGCAGGTGCTTGATCCTGCTTGAAATAATACATGACATTTCGGATCGAGTCATCACCGACTCCATCACACTTTCGCCTAAGCCTCATTATGAAAATTATTATTTTGTTAGTGGACAACTCTCTAGATGTATATATATCAATTGGGCCGCTGAAGCGGTTGATATATTATTTGTTTGTGGAATTCTGCTCCAGATGAATATCGATTAGGCGCTCATGACGATTGATATTTTAATTTGGACTACCCTCAGATAATTAATATTTTTAGACAACCCTCCGGCCGTTTTCTACAGACTCATGCATGCACCATCACACTAGTCCTAGGGTGTTCCGGTGCATATGGAATCACATGTATCTTAGGTCCCGTCTGATCCCAATTCACATGTAAATATATAAACATGCATATATTTAAAAAAAATCAATTCACACAATCATATCATGCAAATTCTCATTTCATACATCAAAATTAGCTCAACGGGCTAATGATCAAACCACGAGCAATTTAGTTTAAATCCTTTCGATAAACACATATTTCCGCAAAATATATTTTGAGAACTTGTTCGGGGAATGAGTAGAGCCCTCGGTTACTATTCAGAAAATTCTAATTCATCGGTTCACCTTTGTGAACCGCGTTTCAATGCATTTAGGCCTCATTCCAATCGATGCATGATTTATCATGGAAAAAGCACAATTTTCTACCCAAACCAGCCCTGGTCAGTCACGACTGTCATAATGAGATTTCAAAAATTCATATTAATTCGATTAAGTTGGGGCCAGAATCAAACGGCCCATGCTTGGCCTCGATCGACTGGCTTGTCGTAAAGGAAATCTTAAGAATAAAGCGTAGGGAGAAGCCACTATACCGGGTTGTCTAAAACTCACAAAATCCGGTGTCTCCCCACTGCGTAAGTGCATTAGCGTGAAGCGATTCTCCTTCTTATCCATTGACGATCGGATCGTGATATTTTAGAGAGAAGTTTCTACCACAAAAATCTCTCAAAAAATGGTTGTGGACGTAAATCTGCTTCCCGGTTTTTTCTCATTTTTGTTGGAAAGAAGCTATTGACAATTTTGTGCTTTGTTGTAGGCTTAAAGCAATCCCGTAATGGCCAATTATGTCAGCCCATTCAGTTTTGACATTGTTCTCTTTGGCCGTTCATTTCATCATTTCTCTACTCATACCATTTATAGCACGCGAGTACTTGTTATATGTGACTTTTGTCACATCGAGAAATTCATTTCTGGCAGAAGCGTGCGCCGAAAAAGCGTCTTATTTCCCATTGTCTCGAAATTGTGAAATTTTACGTGCTAGCTAGATTTCGTAAGACGATTCCAACGGTGAAATCCGTTTCGTCATCCGAGATCTAGAGAATAAATTCCGGATTTTTCTAACCGAAATTACAATTTGGTAACCAAAATTACGATTTTGCCCTTTTTCCAGAAATTGGAATTTCTCGGGTCTTACAATATATGCGAGTTTCTCATATGATTTAGAGCAATTTCAATCGTTCTTCATTTTCAACTCCATCTTCATATTTGGAGATTTGCACTAAAAAAATCCACTCCAATCATCCTCCATTTCCTTTTTTATAATTGGAGATGTGAGTAGTAACATATCTTTCTATTATTTTAATATTATATTACTATTCTCTCAATTCTTTATTTTTATAATATTTTTTTATTTTGTAAGATATATTTATGTTTATTATTTGGTTAAATTTTTATTTTAGAACATCGATTAAAAGTTAGAATTAAAGTATGTTTCGATTGTTTTTTTTTTAAATAGATAATTTTATTGATTCAAACTAGTAATACATGTGATAGAAACACAAAATCAAATTCTCTAAAAACTTTAAAAGGTGGCGCAACATTCAGGTTAATAATGAATCGTGCCAAAGCTAAGTGTTTGATGTCCATTAATAGTATAATATATCTGGCTTTATAAGTTCTCTTGACGTATTGATGATTATGATTTGATTTGTTGTTTATGTCTGATCAAATATGTTTTATCATTTAAATGCACACCTTAATAAATATTTACCTTAAGCGATAAAAAATCGAATTATTATCACCCCAGAGCGATACAGCGCGCCTGACAAATCGACGATAAATCAAAAAGATAAATTAAAAACCCAAATATGTGTAAAAAAGAACCACTTTATTGAAAACGAAAAAAATAGAAAAAGACATAGATAAGTGATTTTAAATAAAAAATGATCCAAAAATTGGTTAAGTTTAAAGCTTTTCGGAAGATATGATTAGTTGAATTTTTCAATTTTAAGGATGAGATTTGAGGATTATGTAATTTTATTTACTACTTTTGGAGAGTAGAATTCCGACTACAGGTAAAAAATATTTATATCGTTTTTGCTTTCCAAACTTTGGGTTTAAAATGTGGGAAATTACTCTAAGTAACCTTTAGGATGGATTCTAGGATATGACAAAGTAGTATTAGATATTAGAACTTTAGAACTTTTTAGTTTTTTTTTTTTTTTTTTTTAATTTGATAGTTAAGTAATGCATTAGTTTATTGGTGGGGGGAATATTTTTTTGGTTGACTCGGTTAATAGAAAATAATAATGAATTATAATAAAGGAAATATATTTGGAGGTGATGTGACAAAGAGGTTTGAATGCGTAAGGTGGAAATATTAACAATCATACCTAGTTTATTGTAAGAGTAGGAATAAGGAATAACACAATTTGAGATTTAAAAAAGAATAGAATTATCAAAATTTTAATTTTAGATTAATAATTAGTAATGATAGTTTTATGAGTGATTTGATTAAAAGACTTTTGAAACATAATTTTAAATATAGACTCTTCATTAATTTTGATCATATTTTGATAAAAATACTTTCATTATTTTATTAAAATAAGTTAAGTAACCATATACATGCTTAAAAATATCTAAAGGATAAAGGGTATATCTATAATGAGTTACTTTTAGAAAAAATTTGAAAGAATTAGATTTACAAATTTTGAATTATTTAATGTGTTTTAACCAAATGTTCTAATTTTATTTATTTTTATTTATATTGTTATATAACATCAAGGAGCACAATATAATAATGAAACAGCATTATTTATATTTTTCTCTCAAAAAAACACATTATTTGTATTTTTTTAAATTAAAGCAGCTTTGAGTATAATATAGTATATTCATAAATTACATCAGTCGAGGTCCCTCATCCCATATATCCTATCTTTTGGATCATTGATCATTTTATGACGTAAGTACCAAACCCTGATGAGCACTGTGTTTGTATTTAAGTTTGAATAAAAACTGTTGCTGATAAAAAAAAAAAAATAATAAGGATATATTAAGAAAACATATTGTAGGTTGAAATACAATTGGTTAAATCTGTAAATTTAAGATGTTTTATTAGATAACCTACAAACAAGGCGTGTAGAAAAACACTGAAAATATTATTTCCCAGCAACGATTTGTTCAAACCAAATGTCATTGTCAGGCTTCTTCGTCACGTTGTAATTATGGATTTTTTATTAAATCGATTCCATGTTTTAATTTTTTTATTTTCATTTTGACATGTTTTTTTAAGTTAGACGAGCTTATGTGGCATGTCAACAGGGGCGTATCAGTTTGAATTGAGGTATACGTCATTTAGGACCTTGTCTGATTGGAAAATAAATTACATTACTTGTGTGGTTTCTCTATCTGTGTGCATTAGAGATGGGGTGTAAATATGGGATGTTTAATGACGTAGGGTGTATAGAGAAAGCAATAAGGTGCGGAAATATAATTTATAACGAAATATACAGTCTCATTTTTACAAAGATCTGAGTATTAATTTATTGGTATTGACGCGTGTTTTTTTAAGTTAGGCCGAATTTATGGACATGTCAACTTGAGGGACAATGTCGGTTTAGTTAGGTATCACATCGTTTTACAAGGGACACTTTGCATCTGATTTGAAATATCTGGTCTCCTTTTACGAATCTGTATTAATTTATTGGTAAAAAATAAAGAAAAATAGCATAAAAAAATCTTAAACTTTTAAGTTTTCGTGGAAAGAACCAATTTATTGAAAAAAAGAAATAAAAAAAATGTAAATTTAGATTTAGGCCAAAAATGATAAAATAAAAATAAAAATCACACTTACATTATTTGAGAAAAATAAAACATAAAACAGATGAGAGAAAAAAATATGTATGTTTGAGAGAATTTTTGATACTTAGTTATTTGGCGGTTGAGGTATTGTGGGTCAATGAGAATTTATTATGTATTCTATAGTAATATTCATATTGAGTATTATTTATTTCTTTGAGTGTTTTTATGAGATGATTTATTACACATTTTATTGTTAGTTATATTCACAAGTTTGTTTAAGACTTTTAGTCTTTGTATATATGTATATCGTTGATCCATGTTGTGTGATGGATTGCTACTACCTAGTTTGGGTATATTGTTGTATCTTGTGTACACAATATGTTTGGATGAAATGGTATTGTGTGTTGGGATTAGGCGTGGTTAGGTAAATCTCTACTACCACAAAGCTGGTTATGACGTACAAAGTACTGATTGAAGATGATATCATTTTAGGAGATTTCTTGAGAAAATGCTACCTAATAGTCTAGTATGTTATTTATGCCCTATCGGCATACGGTGTGTATTTATATGAAATGGTATTTTGTTTTGGGAGATTATGCTTAGTAGTGAGTTTTTGTATGATGTTATAATAATGACTGATGATTGTCTGCGATCAAGTGGGAGAATGTTAGATAAATAGTTTTGTGGATTTAACATAATCAATTACTCACTTACCAAGCAAATTTTATGTCATTAATGGAAATGACTTGTTTACTATGTTGTGATAGGGTCATTGGTCATACACTCTCTATAAGACTCACGGTTTGGCCAGTAGATTGAAGTACCAACTTTGTTTAAAGCGAATTTATGATTTACTTGTGGCTTATAAAAGGCACAGGAGCAGCGACGGTGATATGTTGTATTTTTTGGTGATTTAGGGTTTGAAAATAAAGTTATTTGAGTAGTGTCAATAGACACTACTTTATGGTGTCTTCATTTCAGGAATTCGAGATATGATTTATCAATGGATGTGTTGAAGCAGTATAATTTTACGCTTTAAAAGTATTGTTATGTATGTTTTTTGATATATTATATTTTCCTTCAAATATTTATAATACTTGAGCATTTTTAATTAAATAGGATTTGGCTGTCTTCATCTAGTGTCCTTTATTTTTTGGGTTTTTCTTACTTTATTTTACTGAACAACCAAACAGAGACTTCTCAGTCTGATGATTGCACAATGGACTTTTTTTGTAAATGCTTGAACATTTTACATTAATGGGATTTGAGCATCTTCGTCAAATGTCTTTTATTTTCTTGGTTTTTCTTTAACTTTTTGACAACCAAACAATATCCACCATTGAGATTTTTTTCTCTCTCCTTCCCCCATTTTCTCATAAACCAAACACTCCTATAGAGAATAAATCAAGACTCAGGGGGATAAACAAAAATTTAAAAATTGGAGTTTGAAGGGTTAAATGAAAATATCAACAAAAAGACCTAAGATCCAAATTTCGTATTATTTTAACATATTAAGCAGTTACTGACTTGGGGTTCATGAGGGGTTAGAAAGGAGAGTTGAGACGAAGATAGGAGAGAGGAGTAAGAAACCCTAGGTTCTTTGTTTAAGCAGTTTTTGGATCAAATGGATAAAATGAAATTAGGGTTTTTTAATCTCCCTAAATAAGAAGCCCCTAAACTTTTAAGTTGGATTAGGGAAAATTTTTGTCAACTATTTGCATGGCTGAAATAACAACAAGGATTACTTGTCGGTTGATCATTTGGCCCGTGATCAATGGCCATGAGGGCTAATTTAGACTCTGAGTAAACTATAAGGGTCTCTTTCTTTGGATCGAAATAAAGTTTGAGATATAAGTAAGATATCGGGTAAAACGCGGGGAGAGGGGTTGCACCTTTTCCCATTTTACAAGAAAGCAATGAAGATGTTTTTTGTCAAAATGTAAGGTTAGATTTCGGAAATTCATATTTCAAATGATAGTTACTATAAGAAATATTTGGTTAAAAGACATCAAATACCATTGAATTTATGAATTTAACATCTTCCATGTTTTTAGAAAATAACATATTTGAAAAAAAAAAAATACCGCTTTATATTTCATGTATTTACGTCATTCCCGTTATTTTTACATGAAAACAAAATAGGTATTTTTCTCAAAACCAGGTCAAAAATTGATGATGGGTCAGATTTCAAAATTTGAGTTTTAAAGGGGTATTTAATCAAATCACCTTGCTATAAAGCCAGAAGGTGTGCACAGAGAAATTGGCATTAATAAAACAGAAGACAGAAATGGTGAGTGAAGAGATGAGTAGGGAGTTGGGAGGTTCAGTTCCAATCGCAAATGTCCAAGCCCTTGCTTCCAGCTGCTCCGGCAACATACCACTCCGGTACCTCCGGCCGGAACTCCAATCGGAAGAAGTTTTGGTGGATGATACTCTCCAAATTCCCACCATAGATATGAGGAAGCTCATGGTTGATGATGATGATGATGATGAAATGGGTAAACTTCATTCGGCCTGTAAAGAGTGGGGTTTCTTTCAGGTATAATTATTTCTATTTGTTTCATCAGATGCATTCTTTCTTGGGATTTTTATCACATACCTCCAGTAGGTTGCTTCTATGCTCTTTTTTTTTCTTGGAATTTGCCTCAATTGGATCATTGATTATTTGATTTTCAACTGCGATTGACTTACCGTACATATACATATGCATATGAGGATTGAAGGCGAAACCCTAAGGTAGACTAGGGACAGACTATTAGGTTGTGTTTGATTCCCCTGAAAATGATGAGGAAAGAAATAAATGTTAAAGAAAATATTTTTCTTTTATTTGGTTGTATAATGAAAAATCTCAATATTCAAAAATTTAAATATTCTTTTAAACTGTTTAATCTTTATATTGAAAAGTCAAAGTAACTAAAATGAGTTTGAAGTAGCAAATAAAAATGATATGTCATATTTATTCTATTTTTTCTCTCTTTTTTCTACTTTCCCTTACTATTTTCTTTCCTAATACTTTGCAAGACCAACTATAATAACAACTAAGGAATACCAAATATAGTATTCTAAATTGAGCATATTGTGATCAAACAGTTAATAAATCATGATGGGGTAGCAGAAGAAGTAATGGAGAAAATGAAGGCAGATGTTCAAGAATTCTTTAAACTGCCACAAAAGGAGAAGAATGCATATGCAAAACAACCAACTGGGGTTGATGGTTATGGCCAAAACTTTGTTCGTTCTGAAGAACAAAAGCTTAATTGGGCTGATGATCTTTTTCTTCAAACCCTGCCAATCCTGAAAGAAAAATGAGGTTCTGGCCTCAACAACCTACTTCTTTCAGGTAGAGTATTTTGGCTCCTCCTCTTCTTAAATGATTTCATTTTATCCATGCCTAGTTGATGATTGTGGTCTTAAGACCAGTCGGGAACACATTTCACCAAAATTTTCAATATTTGAAGAAAGAAATTTGCACTTGACAAATTGTTTTATGTATATATACTCTTCTTGGGAATTGTTAAGTTCTTCCTTTATATCAGGGAAACTTTGGACAAGTACTCGTTGGAGCTCGTAAACGTTTCAAAATGCCTTTTGAGGCTGATGGCTAGAATCTCGCATAATCCTGAGCAGTTTGCTAATATGTTTGAGGATGGAAGACTATCATTAGAATGAACTACTATCCACCTTGGCCCAGGCAAGCAAGCAGGTGTTAGGTCTCCTCCCCACTCGGATTTCGGTGGACTTACCCTACTTGTTCAAGTGAATGAAGTACAAGGCTTGCAAATTAAGAGAAATGGTAAATGGATACCAATTAGGCCTCTTCCTGGTGCTTTCATTGTCAACATTGGTGATGTAATTGAGGTAATTACAACCAAATTGCCAATCAAATCTTGTATTAGTATTCTTTGTGAGATCAAAAGTTTACAGTTATGTAATCCTTTTTCGGTTTCGTTTTTGAACAGATATTGAGCAATGGGGAATACAGAGCATTGAGCAGAGCTGTGGTGGACCCAGAAAGGAAAGGCTCTCGATTGCAGCATTCTATTCTCCATGTGATGGGACAATCATTGGTCCTTTACCAGAGCTTACAAAGGAGAATGGTCCAAAGTATAAATCTGTAAGCAGGGAGGAATATATAAAATATGTACTAACTAGGAAACTTGATGGTAAAAGTTCAGTGAATCTTTTGAAGTTGGAGAGCTGAAATTAGATCAGCCATGATAGTTATGTATAGTTGAAATAATTGAGGTTAATAAATCAAGTGAAGTTTGGTGATTTCAGAGAATTTCAGTTTGCTAATATAGTTATAAATTGGACCTAAGCAAACCCATTTGTGTTTTTTTCCATGATTTTCCTTTCTGTTTCATGGTAACTAGGTAGAGATATATGATGGGCATTTTGAGGAACATAACTACTACCCAATAAAAATACTTTGCAATTAGATTTGCTTCACTTAGTGATTTCAAAGGAGTCGCTTATTGTCGCAAAGGAAATTGACATTCTTACATTTAATATTTGCATAGTCTTAACTTATATTTAGAAGGAAACTCGTTTTCCTTATTTGCTGCAGGGAAAACAACACTTAAAATTTTTAAGTAAATTGTCAAGCCTGATTAAGACATTAACAGCATGTTTGGTTAGTTTTTGAAAACTTTTTATTTTTATTTTTTTTATAACCGTGGATGTTTAGGCTAGTTTACGCGTACCTCGACTAATCTCACGAGGCCTTGGAATGACTAATCGGATAAATCCTCTAGTGCCCCTAAAAGGACTCGAACCTGTAATCCTTGGGTACCCAACCCTAAAGTTTTATGCTATCTGAGCTCTCCCTTAAGGATTGAAAACTACTTTTTATTCTAATTCTAAATAACAAGGAGAACATGGATAACTCTTTTTGTGTTTTTTTTCTTTCTAAAAAATATGGAAAACAGAAAAAACACTAAATTAAAAGAAATCCAGATAACAACATAATTATGTTATCTGGTTTTTTAAAAACTGTTCTAGAACCATTTTAAAAAATAAGAACAAACATGCCCTAAGCATCCCTTTCATTCAATGGTTGCAATTTGTAATTTTCGTTAGGCATGAGATTAATAAGCCAAAATTTTCCTTTCACGAAATTTGTACCAGCAAAATGTCAACGGCAGACATTTAGAGTGAGCACAAACGGAAAGGGATATTATATATTTATGCTGCAAAAGCAAGAAGCTACAACACCCAAAGGGGAAGAGGAGACTGGAGAAGGCTGAGTGAAGAGTTAAGAAGAGAGTTGGGAGGTTCGTTTCCGGTTTGCAAATGTCAAGCTCTTGTACCGCCTCGGTGATATACCGCTCCGGTTCGTCCGGCCGGAGCTTCATTCCGAGGATGTTTTGGTGGATGAGACTCTCCAAATTCCCACCATAGATATGAGGAAGCTAATGGTTGATGATGATGATGATGAAATGGGTAAACTTCACTTGGCCTGTAAAGAATGGGGTTTCTTTCAGGTATTAATTCATGATTTTTATTTGTTGGATCCTGGTTTTGGGATTTTCATCAAGTTCCTCCTTTGGGCTGCTTCTATGTTTTTTTTCCTAGGAATTTGTCTCTTGGCTCAATGAATATAAATTTGTTCTGAGGACTGAATGTTTTGGGGGAGGTTTTTGTATGGAGCCCCAAATGTAGATCAGATACAGAATGTTAAGATCTAGGAATTTTCTATCATACATCCATGATACGGTATCATATTTTCTGAAATCAAGATTGGGAGGTTATGATTAATTCTCGTCATTTCAAAGTAGCTTGATGTTCTTCTGACTTTTTCTAAGGCTACGTCCTTCTATAATTCGGTTCAATATCATTTCTTAACGGTGCAGTCCTATCAAACAAATCCAGTCCATCACGGGGAGAGTCAAATAAATCAAGTACTTTTATTGACTTTCAAGTGTACAAATAGGGAATAAATATTTAAATTGCAAAGGGATGGCTTGAACTTATGATCCTCTACCAAACTATCATGTTAAACTTCCAACTTTCCTAAAATCTTGTAAGTTGGGATTGATTAAATTATCGTCTTGTACTTAACAAAAATATCGTACATTTGATAAATGAACTTGAAAGTGACATTTGGTTAGTTTTACCTTATATATATATTATTTGGAGTCCGCTAGATTCTTTAGAAGAACTTAGTGTAGCGTTATTGTATTGTCAAAATAATTGGAAGGTTGAGAAGTGATTTTATGAGTCCACATGGTTTTACCACTCTTCATTGAGGGCTTTTCTATGTAAAATTGTTGTCTCTGTGTGATTGATTTCTTGTTGCTTAGTTGACTTTATTCACGTTGGTTAATTTGTTTGTTAGACTCATCTTGGCGCTACAAAGAGGGAAAAAAGATTATTGTTAGAATTATTGTCTTGGTAGTTTTTTTCCCAATATATATATATATATATATATATATATATATATATATATATATATATATATATATATATATAGAACCCATTAGCTGAGCTTAATGGGTTAATGTCTTGATTCTAAATTGAGCATATTGTGATGAAACAGTTGATAAATCATGGGGTAGCAGAAGCAGTGGTGGAGAAAATGAAGGCAGATGTTCAACCAAATTGCCACTGGAGAAGAAGAATGCATATGCAAAACAACCAAATGCCATGGATGGTTATGGCCAAAACTTGGTTGTTTTAAAGGCAGAAAGCTTGATTGAACACAGTGTGTAACTTATTATTCTGTCAGCTACTGAAAGAAAAAGGAGGTTGTGGCCTGAGGAACCTACTTCTTTCAGGTAAGTAGGTTAATTAACTCCTCTAATTATATGAATTCATTAAGTTAATTCTCTCTAACGACTTTACAGTTTTTGCCCTCTTTATTTTATATACAGATTTTCAAATTTTGAAAGAATTAGCACTTGATAATGCCAAAAATATGCCCCTCTTCTTGGCAAAATATTGTTTAAGTTTCCCCTTGTATGTCAGGAAAACTTTGGACAACGGTACAAGTAAGATTTCGTAAAAGTTTGCAGCATATACGAGTTGATGGCTAAGAACCTTGTGATAAATCCTGAGCAGTTCACAAATATGTTTGAGGATGTAAGGCAAACAGTAACTATTAATTACTATCCACCTTGTGTGCAAACAAGCAAGGTAATAGGTCTCACTCCTCACTCAGATTTTGGAGGACTTACCTTACTTGTTCAAGTCAATGAAGTACAAGGCTTGCAGATTAAGAGAAATGGTAAATGGATACCAATTAGGCCTCTTCCTGGTGCTTTCATCGTCAACATTGGAGATATCATTGAGGTAGGTAATTATAACCGAATTGGCAAATCTTGTGTTAGTACTGTTAAGAAGCATGATACTCATATTGAACCCAAATCCTACAAGTTTGAGCTTTTAGAAGAGTTGGTCGCTTAACATAATATCAAAGCTTGGTTTGGTAGGAGGTCCTGGGTTTAAGCCACCTCTCATCCATTTGAATCCCCATTTGCGTCCTGTGTATGAGGTTGCACGTGAGAGAGAGTGTTAAGAAACACGAGTATTTAACAAGTACTATTCAAATAAAATGACTTATTGGTTCTATTTGTGAGGAGCAGATAATGAGCAATGGGGAATACAAGAGCATAGAGCATAGAGTGGTGGTGATACCAGAGACGGAACGAATCGCCATTGCGACATTCCATTCGCCGAGTGTTGGGACAATCGTTGGTCCTTTACCAGAGCTTAGAAAGGAGAATGGTATTGCAATATATAAATCTGTAAGCAGGGAGGAGTATTTCAAATTTGTACTAAGCAAGAAATATGAAGGTAAAAGTAGGATAAGATCTTATGAAGTTGAAGAGCTGAATTATCATTTCGACCGTGATATGATGGCCTTGCAGCATTGAAAGAATTGAGTTTGGCTTGTCTATTCGACTTTGATGATTTAAGAGGCCATGCACTGTTAGAAAGAATTGAGTTTGACATCTGTTCATACAGTGAGTTCAGAGAACTTCAAAGTTTTCTATTTTTTGTTATATCTATTCCGCTTTGCATAATATGTTTATGTATGTAATTTGTTTCGATTCGATCACAGGTTCTTTGGAATGTTCATCCTACCATTTCTGCGTTTAATTGACGCGCCGATGACAAGAAGCTTTCAAATTGCTACTAATTCATTGGAATATTGGTTGGCTAGGCCAGATATAAATTATAATTAGTCACACATTTTTTTTAAAAATTATTAAATAAATTAATTTAGTTCTCTTTTCAAAACCAATATGGTAACTCTTTGTGCTTACAAACTGTTTTTGTAATAGTTTTCAAAAACGAATCATGCCCTAAATTTGAAAAAAAAAAATTTCTTGATTAAAAAACCCTTTTTTTTAAACTGTGAATTAAAATACCTTTTAAAAACTCCAATTACGGAAATTTGGCCCTCTATCAAATTTTGCATGAAGTTTGATAAAAAATCTCTCTGTTATTTTCTTAAAAAAAAAAAAAAACATAGAGAATATTAAATTCACAACTTTTGGATTATTGGATGACGCCTTTTAGTCAAATATTTCAAAAATCAACCTCTTAGGTCATGTCATTAGGCAAGCCATCGTTTTCAAAGAAAACAAAAACAAAACAAAACAAAACATGAGCATGAATGGTATAATGGTGGATGATGATGAGAAGAGATGGGGAATGAGGAGAGAGTGGGGTTTCTTTGTCCCAGTTGAGAATGTACAAGCTCTTGCCGCCGCCGACATGGCCACTCCGGCCGGAACTCATTTTATGGATGATATATTGTTTTAATTTCTAGTCTTAATCTCCAACGATAAATGGTAAAATTCCTGATTTAAAATAATAAAACAATCTTATAACATTTGTTGAAAACATGAAGAAGAAAAAAAAATCATTTAAATCAGCTGTGGCTGAATGGGGTTTGTTGGATGGTTTCAACTTTATGCCTCAATGGGGTGATTTGAAATTAAGCATATTGTGATCAAACAGTTAATAAAATCATGGGGGTAACTGAAGAAGTCATTGAGAAAATGAAAGCAGTCGATGAAGAAGAATGAATATGCAGTAATAATACCAAATGGAAATGTTGCTTCCCAAGACCAGAAGCTTGATCGGAGTGATAGGCAGACTTTTTCTTCTATCCCTGCCTGCCTCTGAAAGATATACGAGGTTCTGCCCTCAAGAACCCACTTCTTTCAGGTAAATAGATTAACTCCTCTAATCACATGAATTCTTTAAATTATTTATTTGAAAATTAATTGTTAACAAAAGTGCAAATTAAGTAAATCTTATAACAAAAGTATTTGATAAAGAGTGTTACATTCTTATCTTAATAGATAAGTAGGTCTGACCAGGAGTCTTATAAGTATTCAGTTTTTTATGATCTATTTGCTCAAATTTAGTTTTTATTTTTTATCAAATATTTAAAAAAAAAAAAGAGATTTAGACTTGGTTTTAGGTCTCTTATTCACAATTTTTTAAATAAATTGAAATAGAGAAGTCCCATAACTTAGTTCCCCTAAATTATATACATATCCATTTATTAGTGTATATTTTTTAAAGTTTCCACTTTCCACCACCTGTATTAGGACAACATTAGAGAGGTACTGTAATCATCAGAGCTCCAAAAAGTTTCAATCTGCCTCTTGAAGTTAATTGCAAAGAACCAATGATCAGTTTTTATTTTATATCACAGTACGATTAACCGAATCATACCCACCCTTACAAGTGGGGTACCAATTAGGCCTGCCCCTGCTTCATTCATCGTCATCATGGGTGACATCATTGAGGTCATTAACTCAAAATAACATTCTCTTATATCATATATGTTAAATTAAGAGATATTTGTTTAAAAGGGATAACAAATTCAAAATTATTTACAAAACTAATCCAAATTCTAACAAAAATATACCTAAAAATGTAAAGACAAATCTTCACAGGACAACTACATCCTATGGCCTCGACCCCCACTTTATAATTAAATCGATAAAAACATTCTTATTAGAAAAGATGCCTTTTTATGCAACTTTTTGGATTTTAAAGAAAATGGTCAGATTTGTAAATATTTTGCAATTCTTGCCATCTTCACCCTAACCATTTCCTTTAAAATCCAAAAGGAGGAAAAAATGACATCCTCCTTTTGAACAAAAATAACATTAGAATTTAGTTATATTATGAAAATGAGACAAAACGACCAAGATTTAAATACGTGAGAGATTGATCATTAATATTTTTATCAATGTTTTAAAAACCTGATTAAATAAAAAAAAAGCTACTATTTACAATTGAATAGATGAATTCATAAATATAATTAATATTTTATTAAAATTAAAATTAATTTTAATATATTTAATTTAATATTCATAATATTATTTATTCATTTTCATATAAATGTATTAATATTATGGAACATAATGTGTATATTAATAATATTTAAATATAAAAAATGTTTGAAAATGAAAAAAGAATTATGTATATTAATAATTATAATTATATTTATTAATATAATATAAAAATTTTACTTATAATTACTCGTAAGGAATTGTATCGAAGCTCAGACACTTACATCTTTGGCTCAAAACACATGAGGAGTTAGACACGATTTCAATTCTCGGAAAAGCTCCTTGTTTTTTCCAAGGTTTGAATTGTTTACTTAAGACAATGATGAGGCATTTGTTCTTCAGCGACCTGTAGACGGAACGAAAAGCTTCCAAATTTTGTAGGGGAACAGACGGTTAACAGAAAAAATTCAAATTAAAAACAAAATCCAGAAAGATGAATTTTAAGAAGAACTAGAAAAGGGAGAAAGGAGCATCAGGTCTCAAGGTATTAGCATCAATGGAAAGATTCAGACACCATTTACCCGTACTTTTATGAGATTCATCACTTGCCCCCAACCAAATCAAACTCTCAATCTCAAATACCGACAGCAAATAGATTTACAAGAAAACAAAGGTTCTTTCATGAAAAAAGAATAAGAAAGAAAATCTAGAGAAAATGAAGTATATAAGAAAAAGATATGGAAGTGTGGGATTATTAAGAGAAGAGAGAGATTAAGGGGATCGGAACCTGTCGGGATTCATTGTTTAACATCATTGATGTTTATATCAGTGGATTGACAGACCAATGAATTCTATCGTCACCTCGCTTTTTTCAATCTCAAACCGGACCTTAACATTTAAATCAACAAATAGAACTTTCAGGAAAAACAGATCTATAACAAAATCAGATCTGCAAAAACATTTAAAGAGAGACAAAAAAGGAAAGAAATAAAAGCTCAGAACTTCTTGGGGGTTGTGTTGCCGTGCCAGACCAACTCTATTAGAGTCTTCGATACACAAGAATAGATTTTCATCATCGCAATGGCTAGTGAATTGCAAAGAAACCGAAGGAGAAAGAAAGGAAACAGGAGGCAAAAGTACAGATACAGAGACAGGGGATAGAGGTGAAAGAGGGCATTTTATGGGATAAGAACCCCATTTCTTTGATAGAGATAAATGTGAGATGAGAGGGCATTTTTATGGGGCAAACCTAACCTAGCCTAATTTCATTTATTCAGATTGGAAAAAGAAGAAAAAAAGTAGGAGTTTGGATTAAAATATTTAAAAATTATACAAATATTAATATTTGAAGTATTTTAAAACAAGACATATAGTTGTACTTGATAGCAGTTTCTAATTTTTTTGTAATAGCGATGTATTTCAAAATCTATATGGTTTTTAATTTAAATAATTTATCTAAAAAATTTATTTTTACGTATTTGTTGAATTAATAAAAATCAAATACAATTTATTACCACTATTTAAATAACTTATTTTATGTTTTTGAAGTTTTTATTGTAATGTAATGTGGTAAGTGACAGTAATCCTTTTAAAAAAAAATTTTAATAAGATAAATATGAAAAACAATTTAAAAAGAATAATATAAAATAAAATGAAAATATAATTAAAAAAATTCATATTCTAAAAAATTAGTTTATCTTGAATTAAAACAATTTTTTTATATTTGATATTAGTTATTAAAAAATTATTTAATTTAAATTATATTGTCATTTTATTTTATATTATTCTTTTTAAATTGTTTTTCTATTTATATGTTAATCTTTTTTAAATAATTATTTTATATTTTCAATTTACTGTATTTATTAATAATCTTTAAAAATATTAAAATACAAACATATTTAAAAATTATTTATTATTATTTTTACATCCCAACTTATTACAGAAGTATTGAGCGAGAATAATGAAATTATATAAGATTTGATAAATTAATATGATTTACTAAAAATAAATTATTAATATAATTTATCAGAAATTATAAACTTGATATGTTATCATCGTATTGTAATAAAATTTACCAAATAATTTTTTCAAAGATAATTTTAGAAATATGATTATTTTGATCGTTATATATTCTTTTCTGCCAAAAATTAAAAATGTGAAGCCTTTCTTTGCTTCAGTAGCGAGGGGGCATACCTGAGGCCCGAGATTTATATTGATTTCTGGTATTAGTGGGCCAAACAGAAGTAAATTCGCAGGTGGCATCAAAAACTTGTATCAAAAGCCTGAATTATGAAAATTCTATACTACAAATCATAACTTGTGGAACTACCACTACAGTGTTGTTTAAAATGTCATGTACAACTATGCTTAAGTCTATAATGACTTATCTACCTTCTGAGTTTATTTTATATGAAATAATTCACATTTACATTTATTATTACAAAAGATATAGAGCGTGGTTACACGTAAAGGAGGCAGCAATGTTGTGTTGGCCTTGGCGGTGTGGGATGTCTTTGACGGCTTCTTAGCTACTGCGTAGGTTGAAGCATTATTGTGTTAGCGTATAGCTTAGTGGGAAACAAAATAAGCCCATATGACCACTACAATGGTCACCGATTACAATGTCTGGCTTAAAATAATTTGCATATCAGAATATTCAATCTCTCGTAGGAGTACATATGAAGGTTGTGGTACCCTTAGAATTTTCTGGTGATCTGAAGCGAGAATAAACCTTAGCATCAGAATGATTAACATTTTCATATTATTCAATTGTTTAGTTACGTTTCTGTATCGTGTTTGTTCATAAGCCGTGAAAATGAATAACGGGACCTCATTTGCAATAAATTACGTAAGGTATTGATATAGTCTGACATAGTGCGAAACGCCCAAGCAGGACGATACTGCAACATGAAATGAAGTGTGGTAATATAATACCCAGAGGTATCGTAAACTGAATGAAGGCGTTCTATCCACACGAAACGAGAGTCTTTGGTAACCATGTTTCAGAAGTATCGAATAACGCTAGTCACATTATTTACTATATCTAGTCTTAAGCAGACATACAGTATATGTGTTTGAGCATTTTATACTAATCTTATAACATTTGTATTTATACTCTTAATCAAATTCTTATGACTAAAGATTTCCCTCATACATGAAATGTTCTTTTCAATTACAATTTCTATCGATAAACACAATTTTAAAACCAAAATGATCTACTAACACAATGTTCCCCTATGTCTTAAGTTTCCAATGGTTCAAAATCAAGTCATTTGAACCTTTAGATTATGAGGTATGACCTAAACATTCAGTATCTGGGCCGAGTTTCAGGAGACAAATCTGAATTGTATCCTATATTTGAAAATTTTATGGGAGCGATAGGGACATAATTTGACCATACTTTTAATGAAGTTACATTCTGAAACTAGTTTTAAGTAGAATTTTGATTCACCTTATTTGGACCCGATATAACTCAGATATGGTGCAAACAACATGAACCTCATTAGAGGACATAATCCATATCTTGTTGTAAAACTCTTTTTCAGTTTTGAACAAATTTTATCTTTTCTCTTCTGTTGTTTGTATCCATGGGTCTTAACTTTCATCTCAATTGGAATCATCCAGAATTTGGAGAATTCATAAGCCAAATTATGGCTGGCTCACGATCACGGGTCTAAATATAGAAATTTGTGAGTTTCTCCTTAAAGCACCTATACACCAATTCACATCTTTGCATAATTAATGATCACATCAAAATCATATCACAATTACACCCATCAATTGACATCACTTAACCAAAACAAACATCAAACCAACAAAAAGATCCCAAACATAGGAAGAGTTAGGGTTTTTCCTAACCTTGAATTATCTTAAAGACTTCAACCTAGCCCTTCATTTTCTTCACTTTACTTGAGCAGTAGAGCGAGAAATGGAGAAATCAAACAAAAAGTGTGGCTCTTTTCTTCCAACATGCCTCTTCGCCCTCCGCCTTCTCTTTGCTTGAACAAAAATGGCCAAAACAATGGAAGCATAAGCTAGCTTGGCTCCTTCTCCATAAGCTGTATTGCCACTAGCTCAAACACTAAATAGAACTCTGTGGGAGCCCTTTTGGTCGGCTCGGTTGAGATTAGAGGCGAATCCGAGGATGCTGCGATACCACTAAAGTGTAACACCCATTTTTTTTCAAAGTATACAGCGAATCCCGATCAGACGGAATGGCCCGGTTGAGCTGCAGACTGGTTTTGCTTCGATCGTTTTCATTTATCTTATCAAAAACATTTGATTTATGTCATTTCTTCTTAGAGTTTCAAATACGCGGAAGCTATCTCAAATGGTAGGCCCATAAACATTTACTTTTATACTATACGTTTACAAAATGACGTATCGTATCTTTTTGAAATGATATACAAAACAATAGTTCGATTAACTCTCTTGTTCCGCAATGTCATACGTTAAAAAGAATGGTATGCATATGGCGGGGTATATACTTATGCGCACTGGCTTTTCTCTATGACTGCGCTTCTTGTTCTTGGCCTTCTTTCTTGTTCGATACACCAACGCATAGATAAAAACTACATGTACTAAGCATTTTCATGCTTAGTGGTTCTATCTGATTATATTCTCAAATTCGATTTAATATAAGACAGCCTTTTATATTAAACCATACTTTTCCTTCATTCATGATGTGCTGCAAACAATACTCATGCTTATTCATTTTCACATACTATTAATTTAAGCTGATGATCATTTTATAAATATGCCTTTTCATATGCAACAAATCATTCAACAATTCAATTCATGAGATTCAAACATGCACTCTTAAAGATGTGTTTAGTTTACAAATCCCATTTTTGTTTCACTTATCAAGTTTGTTATTTCACTTTGTCTATACAATTCACATTCATGACGGATTCTGTTAGGTGAATCCTGTCCTTTTTGTCATTCGGTAATGTGCTTACACATTTAACAATTTCGGTCTCCCATCATGGCGATGCCACGTTGGTGCATCGCCCATGTAGTCGTTTAAAAATAACAAATGCATATCCTCTTGAGATCTTGGAGTTGAACATCCTCCAAATAGGACATTTTAACAATGTCATACCATCTTGTGGGCGATTGGTGTCAATATGTGAGACATTGAACAGACCTGATTTGCCTTCATAATGGATGTCGTTGGTGCATCCCTCATGTTGATGCGTTCGGTATATCAATTCAATTCAAGATGTCAAAAATTAGCAATTCGTTTACAATTCGATTACTCACTCCATCACGATTAATTGTCAAGCGGTTCAAATATCACATTTCAAATCCCTTATGCACTTTAAACCAATATCATTTCAGGGATATACTCATTCCACTCTTTCATTCAGTTTGGCTGGTAATTCTAAACTTACTTAAAAATATGAATATAATTTCAGTGAACAAAGAACTAACAATACTTGAATCGGAATAGAGGTCCGAATAACTAACTAAAAGTCGTTGGTTCTCGTTTCCTTCCCTTCGATCTCGGTCCTAGGTTAGTTTCATTCTTATTTGAACCCCCATTAATCTTTTATTAAGGTTCCTTAGCACCAATGATTATTCGCGGGACTCGCTGTGCAAAGTATGCAAAAATAGGGTTGTTGGAAGCTCCGATACAGGTACCCCCTTGTTCAATACCGGTACCAATCCCTCTACAGTGAGTGGAGTGCGGTACCAAAAAATTCCCTCTACGTACTATGGTATGGTACCGCTTTCGATGCAAATACCAATGTCTTGAGTTAAGCTAGAAGTGGAAAAATTTTCCATTCTCACCTGAAAACTCAAATAACTCTATCGAATTCATGTATCATAAGCGTGGAGTGCAAAACTCATCTATGTTTTGAGTTCATTTCTATGTTATTTTGTGCATTTTATATCCACATTCATGTAAAGCTCATAAATTTCCTCTAAACTGGTTTTGTAGAATTATTGATGAAAAGCAAGTGATTTGGCAAGAAATGAGCAATATATTTCCAAAGAAGAGTCAGTAGGAGTCTCACGGCACGCTACTGGGAAGATTAATTTTTCTGTACTATATGGAACAACAAATGGTTCAAATTCCATCATGAACATTCTACATTCAAAGAGCTTTCCATGAGTACTCACCGCCGTCAGAGTTAAAGCGAAGAAGTTATGGCCGAACAAGTTGGAGAAGAAAAAAACCGGGTTGTTGTCACGAGCGGTGTCGCGACCAGTGTTGCGACATAGGAAGCGCACAGGAACAAGGCGATGTCGCGAGCTTATGTCGCGACACGAAAGCAGCCGAAAAAGACAATGATGTCGCGAAGCGATGTCGCGACGCAAAAACCAAGGGAACAAGCGATGCTCATGGCGGTGGCGACCCCGGGATGATGTCGCGACACGTATGTGACGAAATATTCGCAGCGACTGAAAAAGGCGAAAATTGAGTTTTTGGCCTAAAATTTCAAAGCCCGTTCACCCTAGGACCATGTATATACTCGTTTTTTAGGTAAAGAGGCAAGCGGGAAGATTGGAGAGCCTCTTATGGGGTTTCTCTCTACAGGCGCCCATTTTCAGTTTTTTACGTAGATTTTGATTTGTTTTAGATTTTAGAGCGAGTTTTAAACGATTTTGTTTATTGAAGAGATTTGGTCTTTGTATAACGAGCTTGATTTCACTAAGGTTCGAGACAAAGTTTGAAGCTAAATCAGTTTCTCTCATGGGTTTCTCTCTCCTATTGCTTGATTTCTTAGTTTTTCTTCTTGATTTTTATTTTTTAATAGATCTTGAGTAGTTTTAGGCTTGATTTTTATTTTTATTGAAGAGATTTACCAGTCTTTGTACTCGAATATTCAGATTTATTTCTTGTTGAGGCGAAGATTTAGAAAGCTCAAATGGGTTTTCTCTTAACTCTCTTGATTTCTTTCTTCGTTTCTTACTTTTTGTTTGATTAGTGATGATTGAAATCCGGTAATGGAACATTAAACTTTCCCTACAGGGTGGGGATTAATTGTTGAACATTCAAATTTGCGGGTTTTGATTATTTTTGTGGGTTGAAAAGCTGAATTTATATAATTGGTATAGTTAAGTATAATGAATTGTTCGGAATATTAGTAAGCTTATACCCCGAAGAGTTGTATCTTTGCTCACGATTTCGAGAGGCCCTCGAGTGACACGAGATGGAGATTCACGAGAAGTAAGAGCGGTAACTAGGGGTATGCTAGACTAATATTTTGGAACTAATGAACTACGAAAAATTACTTTGATAGATCACTAATTTGCCATGGTGAGTTAATTAGATGATGTATCGATTTAAGTTGTCAGGTTTCTCATAGTACGATGAAAGGATCTTGTCCGTGTTATAAAGAATCTGATCGAGGAGATAGAAAATTTTATTAGATTTGAAGGGCGAGATACCAATTACATTGGAAGACTGCATTATCCTATCTATGAGAGCGAAATTCTTGATCCTAGAAATCGTTGTGAAGTATTGAAAAAGAAAAACAATCAAATCTTAAAGAGTGCCAAATTTTACAAGTAGCTATTTAGACTCATTTGTCCTGAAAAGGAATATGGATCTCTAACTAGTGAAATGTATGGTGTATGGAGAAATCCAAGCTATAATACATTGCTCTTGGACAAATGCAGCATTCAACTCACAAATGTTGCACTTTCAAGGAAATGCAAATTGTTTTGTAAATAATTATCCCCATCCCTAGTGACTCTCTTCATACCTTTTAGAATTAAGTAGTTGTTTTGCAAATTGTTTTTGTTTCAATTAAATTGATTTTATTCGATATCCTACTTGGTCGCCTAAATAGTGAAGAGCCCTTGTAATCGGGGTGATCAAATTCCAATTAGAGAGAACCTCCAATCCTCGTGGGTACGATATCAGGACTCCACAGAGTCAGCTATTGCCTTATTATTCCCGTGCACTTGCGGAAGGGTTGAGTGTTGGTAATACTTTTCATTTCGATTTTGAGTATACTACTTTTGTTTCATCGAGTTTTAGTATTTGTTCCTCCATGGCCATATTTTCACATATACATTATTTGGTCACTTTACAAGTTTTTGGCGCCGTTGCCGGGAATTAGACAATAGTCCTTTGGTAATAGTGTCATAAATTTGTATATGTTATTTGGTCAGTCAACAAGTTTTATGGCGCCGTTGCCGGGGATTAGACAATAGTCCTTTGGTAATAACGTCGTAAATTTGTATGTGTTCTTTGGTCTATTAACAAGTTTTATGGCGCCGTTCTTAGTGGATTAGTGCTAGTTCTGCTTTCTCATTGGAAGTTGACATTTTGAAGAACGGGTAATTTTCTAATTTAGGAAATTTTTATTTTTATTTTTATATTTTGGTTGTGATTTGTTTCTTAGTTAATTTTTTTATTAGTATTTTGTACTTTATTTTCTTTTGTTTTCTTCTTATTTGTTGGTACTTATGGAGGAACATTCAATAGAAGATAGATTTGCCTCCATAGAAGCCAAGCTTGAACTACTTCTTCATAAATTGGACCAAAGAATTCATAATGACTCACTCATGGAACAAGGAGTATTGCCTTATCAAGGGAGTTCAAATCCCACATTTCAAGAGGAAGAAGAGTTGTCTCTGATGAGGAAGCGATTTTTATCTACATGGAAGGGAGCAAAAGATGATTAATCTTCATGGCTGAAATTTCAGTTTAGATGCCTTCAAGTGCTTACTAGTGCTAGATTGAAAAATGTAGAAGCCTGGAAATAGGACACTTGGTCCAAGCATTCAAGGAAAAATTCTCTAGGACCTCTCCTAGTAACACTTTGTGTCCAATGAATAACATTGATACTTCTTTGAAGCGGTGTCTGAAATTTCATATCTGAAATCTGGAAGAAGGTGAGAAAATAGGTTGGAAATTGAAACAGAGCACTCCCTAAACAACTTAGATGATGAAGAGTCATTATTGGATAAACTGAAATTTGAAGAAGTAAGTCAAGTAATGGCTATTAGAAAACATTTTGTGAAGATTGAGACGTTTACCTTCCCATGGATTTTGTGACTTGGGGCATTGGAAGAGAGGATCTACAAAATTCTCATATACTAAAGACCACTTCTTTCCTCCAAATAGCATGGATTGACATCAACAAGGGAGCTCACCTTGCTTGTGGGTGAGGAGAAAGCAAAGTTCAATCTTCACCAACCATTACCTTTGGCGGACGAAAGGCCATGCGGAAAATTACGCGACTTATACGATCAAGACAAGTTTGAGCGATTCACACTTAGCGTAAATGTGTTTATCACTTCATAGGGTATTTGGAAGAAATTGTGGGTGAACCACCGGCCATAATTAGAGGGATTTGAGTTTCTTTCCCTTCTTCAAAGTGCGAAGAAAACATCCTTGAGCTGAATGGTTATGAAGAGGAAGTGCTCAGAGATGAATGATTGGTGAATGGAAGCACTAGTACTTTTCAATGAGTCTATTTGGACTCTAAGCGGAGGCGACTTCTTGGAGGCAACCTAAGCTAAGTAATAAGGATTCTATCCATTCTCTTTTCTTTTTCTATTTTTTTAGTTATTTTATTTGCTCATTTTTCTTGTTGGGATGAAAATTCGGCGATGTTTTCTTTTGTTAGTGTTTTTCGGAATAGGATAAGTTTGAAGCTCAACATGTTGTCATGACTAGTTTGCAAGAGCAAAGGCAAGAAGTTGGAAAGTGGTTGATGTAATTATAGTGCTTGAAGTGTGAAAAAAAAATAAAAAATGGAGTGGAGATGTTCATCAAATTTCAGGTTTTTGAGGTGAAAAGAACGAGTGAGCGAAATATATAAAGTTGGAAGGTTCATGATCATGCTTGAGAAATTGAAGACAAGAGATGAGTTCAAGAATGAATGAAAGAATTAAGGGTTTCTATTGGAGGAATTTTGAGAGAATATATAAGCATGAAGGACTTTTTAAGGATAGCGAGTGATATGGGGCGAGCAAGAAGCGAGAGGCGCAGGAGTCGAAATCATCTGGACAGCATTGAACATTCTGATTTTCTGTATTTATTGGGGCTCCAAATGGTTCACCTCAGCCCATGAGCACATTCTGCATTGAAGAGCTTTTAGCGAGTCCTTTGTCCGATTCAGAAATTTAAAATGAAGGAGATATGAGTATATGAGTTGGATAAAAAAGCGAGAGTTGAGCAAGAATTGTTGACGTGACCGGCACCACAGTCCGCAGCAGAGGCTTTTAACCCTTTAAAGCCCATTTTCTTCTTCCTGCCTTTTCTATCTTGCCATACTCTTTCCCTCAGCCCTTGTAACCTTCACTTCAAATTCTTACTCCCATCCGCTCCAATCCTAAATCCACATTCTCCCGATTCATCTCCATCATCTTCAAGCTTCAAAACCCATCACAAACCCTACAACCTTACCTTATTTAGACGATTTTCCATCCATCATTTCCAAGCATCAAAGAGGAGTTACAATGGAAGAGAAAATTTTTGTGCTTCAGATTGTTTGTTTTTAGGTTCTTTGTGGATCATTGTTACCAGTTGTGGAGTGATTTGCATGTATTGAAGGAGGTTTTGAAGAATCAAAACTCACTCATTTGAGGTGAAGGAAGTTGGTGCACACCCAGAAGTGTTTGAAAAAATGCCAAAGCCACTTTCATGGCTCGAAAAACCAAAAAGTATATCAAGGGTAGTACACGATGTCAGTAATAAAGAAAATCATCAAGTTTCCTATTCAAAGTGGCGAGACTACAAAGGGAGTTCCTTTTCCCAACTCTCTTTATTACTCTTTTACTTTATTGCTTCCTTTTGCTCATTGCTAGACATTTTAGGACAATGTTCATCTCGAAAGTTTAGGTGTTTATTTTTGTTAGTTTATCATGTCACCTGCACATGTTGCAAATGACAACTTTGAGGATGAAATTTTCTGAATGCTTTTTTGATATTGACTTTGTTTTGATGCTTCTAACACATCTTAGTTTGGTATATTTTTTTTTAGTTAGAATTTATTGAGTTAATTGAGTTTTGCTTGGAGTTGTTGTGATGTCAATAAGGACCATAAATGAACCCTTGGCATATGGACAATATTAGAGATAATAGGACTTAATGTAATGAGTTATCTCTTTAATAGGCTATTTAGTCATTGGTTTCCTCAAAATCCATGCACGTGGTCACTAAGTACCCTTGAAAAGTAGTTTTTGCTTGGGTTAGAGAAGGTTTATGAGAATCCATCTAATTTTGATCTCCATAGGTTCTAGAACTTGTTCTATTATCACTTGAGGCGAAATCATAGGCAACACAACAATTGAGAAATGATATAGGCCATCATTGGAAAGATTGTGCCTTTCAAGCTATACTGATAATATGCATATGCATATTCCTCTAGTATCAAGATGTTGAGCCTTAAGAGCCAAAATTCTGTTTATAAAAGAACCAAGTTTGAAGTAATAACCTTCCTATACACCCATCCTGATAAAAACCAAGCTACCATAACATGAGGATTTGAACATAATTGAAATGTGGTGAAAAGCAAGTTGGGGAGTTATTTTCCATGGAAAAATAACTCCAAATTAATTGAAATGAGTTAAGTTGAAAATCAAAAGTTGTCAAAAAAAAAAAAAACAGAAAATATCAAGTGTAAAAGAAGCAAAATCTGATAAAAGTCAAGGAAGAGTGAGTCTGGCCTCGTAGCCTTCAGCTACTAGAACAAATGGAAATCTAAGGGTGTCTGACACCTAATACCCTAAGGCCAATTGGTTTACAGGAGCTATTGATTTAAAGCTCGCTAAGGGTTGGTAGCTTAAGGGGTTTTGACATTGCACTGCTTTAACCTTGTCTTAAGAAAGGCTTCTTGATGTTTGTAGAAAGAATGCGAGAATTTGTGCGAAAGTGATATGAGGAGTATGGAAGGATGCACCTCTAAGCAGTTTTTGAAGTGTTTAGAGTGTCACTATCTTTGATGGTAAAATCGGGATGGAGTAGAATTTTGATGTCTTAGAAAAATATGTATGTTTGGATAAGTTTTAGCTAAAATGACTTCTCGACTACCCTTACCCAGACCTTACATTGCAAACATAAAGACCTGCTTGATCTTGAGAGTTGTGTGTGCCTACATTAGTGGAGATGATAAGAACAACAAACTATGGAACCTAAATAAATTATCTTAGGAGATCCAGCGTGCTATCTCAATTCTCATAAACTCATCTAACTTGCAATTGTTTGGATAGGGGAAGACCACACACACACGAACGGTAGGAGACCATGATCTACATTTGTCTATTATGAATTAATTCACTATTAAAATGAATAAATTATCTTGATCATATTCTCACATATTCCTTGTAAGGGCCAATTCTTGAGACACATATCACATACCCCTTGCAAAGCTTGATTACTCGGTTTGGTTAAATAAAAGGGTGAAATGAAAAGGGTGAGAAATGAACTCCTTTCCTAACCTTCCATTGCTTGGGGACGAGCAGGCTTAACTGCTTCTTTTTGAGGACAAGCAAAACTTTAGGATTTAGGGTGTTTGATGAGTGCAAACTCATCTATGTTTGAAGTTCATTTTCACATTGTGCATTTTATATCCATATTCATGCCAAAAACTCATAAAATTTCCTCTAAACTTGGTTTTGTAGAATTATTGATGGCAGTGGAATTTTGGCAAGAAATGAGCAATATATTTCCAAGAAGAGTCAGCTAGAGTCTCATGACGTGCTACTGGGAAGATTAATTTTCTGTACTATATGGAACAAAAATGGTTTCAAAATTCCATCATGGTTGCGATGCATTCCAAAGAGCTTTCCAACGGCAAAGTACTCACGCGCGAATCCGAAGTTAAAGCGAAGAAGTTATGGCCATTAAGTTGGAGAAGAAAAACGAGTTCTTTATCACGAAGCGGTGTATCGCGCGACGATTATTAGCGACACATAGGAGCGCACAAGGAACAACGTGTAAGCGGAGGCGATGTTAGCCGGACGCAGGAAGCAACGAGGAACTGGCGGTATCATGAACTGATATGCGACCAGGGTGATGTGGCGACACAGTAGCCATTGACGAAATATTGCAATGACTTGAAAAGGCGAAAATTGAGTTTTTGACCTAATTTCAAGCCCATTTCTCTAGGACCATATATATACCTCGTTTTTGGGTAAAGAGGCAAGCGGGAAGATTGGAGAGCCTCTCTTATGGGGTTTCTCTCTCTAGCCCATTTTCCGGTTTTAAATGAATTTTAGATTTGTTTGAATTTTAAGAGCGGAGTTTTAAATGATTTTGTTTCTATTGAAGAGATTTCGGTCTTGTATAGCAGGCTTCAGTTTCACTAAGGATTGGAACAACAAAGTTTGAAGCTAAAAATCTGGATTTTCTCTCATGGGTTTTTCTCTCTCTAAAGCTGCAGTTTCTAGTTTTCTTTATGAATTTTTATTTTTTTAATAGATCTTGAGTAGTTCAGAAGCGATTTTTATTTTTATTGAAGAGATTTAATTATTCTTACTCAAATATTCAATTGTTGCTGACAGGCGAAGATTTAGCTCAAAATCGGGTTTTTCTCTTCTTTCTGTGATTTCTTTCTTCATTTTTTCTTACTTTTTGTTTGATTAGTGATTGAAATCAATTAATGGAACATTAAACACCCCTCTCTAGGGTTGGGGATTAATTGTTCAGAACATTCAAATTTGCGAGTTTTTGTTATTTTGTGGGTTTGAAAACTGAATTTATATAATTGGTATAGTTCATATAATGAATTGTTCAGAATATTAATAGCTTATACCCAGAAAAGAGTTGTATCTTTGCTCTGAGTTTCCAGGGAGGCCTACGAGGTGACGAGAGATGGATTCACGAGAGTAAGAGCGGTAACTTAGGGTATGCTAATTGTATTTTGGAACTAATGAACTCTGAAAAATTGCTGATAGATCACTAATTTACTGTGGTGTGTGAGGGTTAATTAGATGATATCAATTTAGTTGATAGAGAGGTTTCTCCTTAGTCGATAGAAGAAGGATCTTTGATCCAGGTGTTGGCAAAGATCAAGGAGATGAAAATTTTATTAGGAATTTGGGGGACGAGATACCAATTACCATTGGAAGACTTGCATTATCATCTATGGGGCGGGAAATTGCTGAGTCACAAGTTGTGAAGTATTGAAAAGAAAAGCAGTAGAATCTTAAAGAGTGCCAATTTTACAAGTAGCTATTTGGGCTCATTTGTCTGAAGGAATATGGATCTCTAACTAGTGAAATGTATGAACAAATCCAAGCTAATACATTGCTCTTGGACAAATACAGCATTCAACTCACAAATGTTGCACTTTCAGGGGAAATGCAAATTGTTTTGCTAAATGTTATCGTCCACAGTGACTCTCCTTCATACCTTTTAGAATTAAGTAGTTGTTTTGCAAATTGTTTTTGTTTCAATTAAATTGATTTTATTGATATCCTACTTGGTAGCCTAAATAGGTAGAAGAGCCACTTGCAATGGGGTGATCAAGTCCATTGGTAGAGAACCTCAATCTCGTTAGATTACCACGATATCAGGACTCCACAGAGTCCACTTTATTACCCCATGACCCGTGCACTTGCGGAAAGGGGTTGAGTGTTGGTAATACTTTTCATTTCAGTTTTTGAGTATACTTACTTTTGTTTCAAATCAGTTTTTTGAGTATTTACCACATTCACTCCCTTGGCCATATTTTCACATATACATTATTTGGTCACTTTACAAGTTTTTGGCGCCGTTGCCGGGAATTAGACAATAGTCCTTTGGTAATAGTGTCATAAATTTAACATATGTTATTTGGTCGAGTCCAACAAGTTTTTATGGCGTAGTTGCCGGGATTAACAATAGATCCCTTTGGTAATAGTGTCATAAATTTGTATATGTCTTGTGGTCTTTACAATAACCCACCATGGAATCCTACGAACCACTCCTGTTAATGGGTTAGAATAAATAACAACCTATTTTTCCCAAGTTAGGGCTTTTTCCACGAAACCCGAAATCACAAAGAAGGAAGCTAGGTTTTTGTTCATACCTTTAATCCTTTGAATTTTCTTCACCCAAGATGCTTGATCACTTATGTAAGACCCCGGATAAAGTAAACCGATAGACACAGGTTGCAAACCTGGAAATTTTCTAGATCTCGGATGACGACGCGGATCACGCCGTTAAATTCATCTCACTAAATCTAGGTACACAGTTGAATTTCGTTGAATTTCGAGACAGTCGGATTTTTACGTATTTCGAGACAGAACGGGCCATTAGCGGGGCGACACGTGGAATGAAGGTGCCAAAGGCTTAACATCCACGAGCCACTACCTAGCGTTCGGACTTGTTTTAGTATATTATAAGCTAAATGGAAATTTTGGGAAATAAAGCTTTGAGAGACCAGAATTGGTCGAGGAGCCAAGGGTAAAGTGGTAATTTACTACTTGAGGACAAAGGTAATAAAGCCAAAGGATGGGATGCCAAAATAGAAATTTAATAAGTTATGCCAAATGACATAAATCCATGAAGTTATATGCCATTATGGATAGAAAGATGGAATTGAAGAGTGGAATGAATGGAAGGGTTTAAATGCAAAATGAGAAAGTTAAAAAGTCAAAAATGGGTTTATTTGGAGGGCCAAACACTTCTTAAAAATCCATGTTTAAAGACCAAAGTGTGAAGGACGGTCTCATTTGAGGGGAACCATTAAGAGAGAGAGAGAGAGGGGAAGAGCAAAGAGAGAAAAGGAAGGGAAGAACAGGGAGGAGCCAAGATAAAGCAAATCCAGCTCAAAGGCATGGAAACTACTTTGAGTGTATGGATTTTGTAGGGATCACATGGAATTTAAAGGCTTGATATGGTTAATCTTGTCTCTAAATCTAGGGACTTGATAGACTTGTATCCAGGCAGATTCTTGAAAATAGGGTTGTAGTAAAACCATATGGTACAAGGTAATCATAGAATCCTCTCTTTTTGGGTTTGGATTCATGGTTAATTTGAAAACAGTGAGTTAGGGTTTGAATAAACCCTAACTAATCATCATGGTTAAAGTTTGAAGATGGAGTGTAACCCATGTTGGAATTTAGGATAAATTCATGGAAAGGTTTGAAGATAAGAAATGAAAAGGAATTGAGTAGAAAAGAGATTCAGTGAATTTAGGTGTTTGGATGTTGTGTTTAGTATAAGTGATTGGGGATCAAGTATGGAAAAATGTGAGAAAACACACATTACGGGCATTCCCAGGGGCTTCTACCGAACAACAGGTTTCTACCGGTGGAACTTCCGGTTACGGTCATTTTGGCGTTTGGTAGGAACTAAATTCTACCGGTACAAGCTTTGCTACTCTGTTTAATTTACGACCAGTTTTTAGTATTTTAGCCATAACTTGCTCATTTCTTGTATCCGATTTAATTCAAGTGGCTACATAAACTAGACTTCAAGGGGCCAAACTCAAGAATAGGAATCGCAAAATTCTGATCCTAAGTTTCCTAAGAATTCATCAAAGTGGGGCCATGTGCAGAAGCCAAATTCTGGTTCCAGCTTTGAACATGGAATGATCAGATTTGTTTGAGGACGTAACTTGAGATTTCGGTGCTCAATTTAGGTGATTCTAGTTGGAATAGAACCCTTAACACCTTATATTTAATGAGTATAAGGACATAGTGTCAAAATATGAGTTAAGACCTCAGAAAATGTGTAATACAAACTGTCACTAGAAAAATCGGTAAAAATATGACTAGTTGGCATGAAAATGCCATAACTTTAGTGGATGATCAGTTGGATTGATTTAATTCTAGAATGACTAGATTCATAAAAGAATGAGAATATGAATGAGGTGTGATCTCATTGTCATACTTCTACAAGAATACCTGAAGTGTACTTAATAGGCATGAAACAAGGAAAAGTAGAAAATGAAAAATGTAAAAAGATGTGTTCATGAAACATGAGAAATGATTATGGAAAGTAAGAAAATGGCAATTGAAACATGATTGTGAACATGCGAGGCAATATGTCATGAACACATAATGTGGTTAAGTGATATATGATTATTATTACATATAACGAGAAATGATAACAAATGAAGCGAGTATCGCAAATGGGTATATGAATGAGTATCGTGAATGAATGTAAATGAGCATGAAATGTGGCACATAGATTGCGTATATCTTTGAAAAGATAATACGAAGTGATATTAAATTGAAATGTGATTATGATCGGTTATGAATGTGGTAGTGAAATATATATATGTATATATATTGATTTGAATAATTGTTATTCGAAATGCACATCACCGCATTATGCATACATGTGCATGTATTTGGGCGATAAAAAGCTGAAAGTCACGCATAAAGTAAATTGATTTTGAAATGTATCATTGAATGGCCAGACATATTGGGATTCACCAACTAGTCGTCGGGGAAAGGTAACCGTATTGTCTAATGCGAAATCACATTGCTAATGAATGACGGGACGAGTTACCAAGCCCGAATACGTAGTGAATGTATCGACTTCTACTCTCAACCATATGTGAAGGTATTAATAATTGAATCACGAAATCACATTGCTAATGAATGACAAGCGGGGCCAGGATTCACCAAGCCCGAATCTGTCCGTGAATGTCGACTTCTATAACCGTATGTGAGGCGGTAATAATTGAATACGAGAAATCCACATTTGCTAATGAATGACGGGACGGGACATGATTCACCATTGAATCTGTCGATGAATGTCGAGATTCTATAGTCATATGTGAGACGGTAATGTTGAATGTGAAATCACATTTACTACTGAATGACAAACAAGCAGAGGATTCACCAGGCGAATGCGTAGGTAGACAATGAATTCTATAGCTATGTGGAATCCATAGAAATAGAAAGGGAAAGCGATAGTATTAAAAGAAAGTGTATTTAGCCTTAAAGTATCTTTTTACATTACAGGACATAAGTAAGGCATCATTTAGTAAATACATCAATAGTAAAGTCTTGAATGTTCTGGGTGTTTGAATTTGTAAATGGTCGTAATGGGATTGCCAGAGAAGTGTTTTGCTTATTAAGGAATTCGAAAATAGAATAACATAAACAACATGTTTGGAAAGATAATTTGAAAATGTCGAGATGCGGACTCCGGTTGGATCCGCCATGCTTCGGGTCGAGTCGGGGACTCGAGATTGTGACACTTTAACAGAAAATTTAATAAGACAAAATAAATGTTTTGATTGAAAGCGTCGAAGATGGCAGAGCTCCAACTTTGGGTCGGCCGGGTTAAGTAGAGTTAGTTAAACACCTTTGAAAATAAAAATTAAATATAACGAAACAAAATGTTTTTAACGGGCATCCCAGATCATGAAACATAATTTCTAACGGGAGTTGATTAATGGCTTTGGCCGTGATAATGGTAAGAGTCTAATATGTATGGGTATTAGTTTACGGTTGACCACGTAGTTATTTAATATGACTTGATATAGTTAGGTTACTTGACTGTATATGAATACGTTGTTTGAATATGATGGATGATATGCCATACATGTAGTAGATATGAGTTACAACTGTAAAAAGGGCTTGACAGAAGTGATATGAACAAGAAAATGATAAGGAATCTGAAAGAATAAATCTACATGTATAATATGGGGATAGGTTAAGAGTCGAATAAGAATATGACTTTGTTATTTGCATAAGTAAAAATAAATATAAAACCGGTGACAAGCGATTATTATTATTGGCCGTTGTCTATATGTTCCCACTAAAGGCGTAAAAACGCCCGCTGAAGATGTTCAATCCGTGCTTGAGTGCGAAGAGAGATAAAGAGGAATGGGGACATTCCACCAGCGATGCAGGCGTCTGAGAGGAGATAGGTGCTCACCCGTGCTTTATTCGCGATCTGATGTTTATATGGTATGTATATATATGTGTATTTGTATAAGAAATGGGACTTAGTAAATGTGAATAAATTTTAATGGATACCACTCCGGTGGTAGTTCATTTTTAATTGTACATGATTGTTGGTTATAAAAATAAGGAGTCCCAGTATATGGTTTCGCACCCCGAAGCGGTTCGGACTCCTGTCGGGTCGGACCAGGGAGCGGCGCCAAACCGCGAGCCGTGGCGGCGCAGGACTTGGGGACACTTGGCATGAGTGGCCAAGTGTCAAGCTACTAGAATGCGCATGATGTTAGTGGTTTGGTGCATGGCAGCATGGGCAGCATGCCATGACACGAGCCAATGTGTCAAGCTTAATCTGAGCATGTCTAGGCTTAGTGGATTAACATGCGGAATGGATCAAGCTAAGGAGGTTGCTTCCTATTACTTTGAATGGAGTTCTAGAAGAAGAGAGAAACAAAAAAGAGAGAAAAAAAAAGAGAAAAAAGAAAAACCATAAGGAAGGAGAAAGGGAGGAGGAAGCTTTTCCTCCATTGTTTTGATTTTGGTGGATCGAGAACTGATCTACACTTAGATGTAGGGTTTTCCTCCATGGTTATTTCCTTGTTTGGGGCCCATGGAAGCTGACATTTGGTTGAGTTGGTTTGTTATTACTTGAATGTATACCATGCAGAATTTTTTCTAGAACTGATCTTATTCTTGCATGTTATTATATATATGTTGTTTTTTACGCGTTTTGAGGTACGAATTCCGGGTTGGTGTGTTATTACTCGAATGAATACCATACGAATTTTTAGAGCTAATACGGATTCACGCATGTTATTATATGTTGTTTTTTTTTGGGTTTTAAGACTAAAAATCCAGGTTACAGTTTGTTATTACTTGAATATGAATACCATGCATAATTTTCATTTGATCTTATTCTTGCATGTATTATATATGTTGCTTTCTAGGTTTCAGGCGAAATTCGAGGTTGATATGGCCATGCACAAGTGGATGCCATGCGAGAATTTTTGGAACTAATCGGTTACTGCATGTTATTGCTTGTTTCAAATTACTATGGTTTTTACTCAACGTGTTTAGGAGTATAATAAAAATAAAGTATGTTTGAATAAAATAAAGATAAAAATAAAATAAGCAAGAACTTGGAATTAATACAAAAATTAAGGGTAAATTAATAATTTACCAATTCAGGACCCAAGAGTCATAATTTATAAGTTCATATGTCAAAGTAAGAATAATAAAGAAGATGTGAGGCTATTGTAAAAATATCATAAATTGATTTTTTAAATATTAGAAGAGAGTTGGAGACCAAAGTGAAATAAAAGGGGAATAAGATCAAATAAGGAGATAAAACTAAGGTCAATATCTCATTTTACTGGTCTTGGAAAAGAAAAAAGCAGGGAAGAAGAAGAAGAAAAAAGAAAGAAGAAAGAAAGAGAAGAAAGAAGGAAGGGAAAAAGAAGATCAAGAAAGTATGATCGCATTTTGTATGTGGATTATAGTATGAAGTTTAGTGCTTATGGAATTTGGCTAGTTTTTGGTCTAGAAGTATAGATGCATAGTTTGGAACCCTCTATTTTGTGTATGGTTTGGGTTTGGAAACTCCCAAACTCATTTCTTATTAAGTTAACAGGGAAGAGTTCTAAGGCTCTATATATGTGTTTTAGAGAAGGGAATGCAATTTGCAATTTGAGACAATTCACTATTTTGATCATCTATTAGCCTTAGGGCTGTAGAGAAGTAGTTTTTAGGTAGAATAAAGGGACTTTACAGCGAGTAAGTCCTTACGGAAAATTGCTTAGCCACATCAATGAAATGATGTTAGGATTTGGACTCTGTAGACCAAGTTATAGTCCTTTTACAGGGTCAATCCAGCTCAGCAATATCGAGTCTGACTCAGTTTGGGTTTACGTGAAAGGCTTCACGTATGACCTCCCGACCGGAAGGGTCGTAACCTTCGTCAGAACTCCGTTTCAGGTCGTTCTTGGACTCTATGGAAGCCCATTGAGTCAATATTCCATTCCATATTCCTGCGGGGATAGTAGATTGTCAAGCCGAGCTCGTCCAGGTGTGAGTCAGCTCGAATTTGGGTTTAATACGTATGACCTCCCGACTTGAAGGTCATAGCACAACGTCAGAACTGGTTTAAATTCTCGACTCTATGGAAATCCAGAGCCCGGAATAGGATTCAAATATAGCACTATGGAGTTGTGAGATTATCGTTTGAGATCAAACTACGGTCACGAGGTCAAACCTAAACTTGGAGACAGGTGAAATAGACATCATGGAATAAACAGGCGGATTGACTACGTCATGACTGTGAGCTTTGGGAGGGATAACGCTTTGCTTTTCATCAACTCTTTTGAAGACAATTGTGGACTCCCACTTGGAAGGTCAGCTTTGAGTCAAGAATCCATCAATATAGATTGGTAAAAATTAAGGAACTCATGACCAGTTCCATAAATCATGAAAAATAGTAGGCCACATGGGTAACCATAGTTATTCATATTATGAACTCTATTATGGCTATAATAGCTCGTAAAGCGTACGTAGGCGTATAAATTCTTTATGCATATAATGAGATCTGAAAAATGCAAAGATTCGAATAAATGATTTTATATATCACATATGATCACCGAAAGACAATAATTATTCGGGAATATGAGATATATACCGAACTTAAAATATACATGGATTGTCTGCTTAGAACCTGGTAGAGGGATAGATGGGCATACCTATTAGGAAAAACAAGTGCAGACGCATCAGTGCCGTTGGCCGTTTGAATTCTACCGATGCCTTCGGGCCCTTATAGATGGTCATTGTCTCGTACAATGGGGGCCGCCCAGGCCCTTAAACCAACGCATTTCCTGCACCGCGTTGATGCGGCTGCGCCGGGCGCATAGACCGCGTTTGCGCCAGTGGTATAGCGCCGCCGGGCCCTTATAAGACCCTTTGTTTCACCCTGCGGTGAAAATTACAAGCGCCTTAGACTGCCCCTTATAGTTTCCTTTATCCACTTCTAAGGTTTATGCATGCATGAAACACAAAACAAATAATAAATATATGCAAATGGTTTGAAAATGATAAAATTACATGACACTTGCATGATATGAGAAGCATAGCATTGCTATGTAATGATAATATAAAGCAGTGACAAGTAACCCATGTTGATAAAGAGACAAGGAAGAAAAATGTAAATGATACGAAATGAAACGAGAATATGATAAAGAAAATATAAGGTGCATAAGCATCATGTAAATTATATGTATAAGAACTAAACTGAATATTAGCATATGACAAGTATAGAATATGACATAAGTACTCTTGACCATGATATATCATATATGCTCTGAAATGTGTAAAGTGAGATGACTCTTATTAATTTGGTGTCCACGGTAATTCCCCACTAAGGCGTGTAGCTTAGCACGGGTGTTTTCATCCGTGCCAAGGTCGAGAAGAAACCAAGGGACCCAGGACAATCCGCATCAAAACGTTGAGAATACCACACACATTTACTAAGATGCCTTTGGAAGACCTTTTGGTCTGTCATATATATGTTTTTTATTTTGTAAATAATATAAATATTGTAAATGTTCCATATGAGCTTGTATATATTTTATAATCGACACACTTTCACGGGATACTAGGTACAAGGATTAAATGTTAAACATTATATAAATGAACACAAACTTAAAGTTAGTTTATAGAAAAAAAAAATATATATGACACTTCGCTCGGCATTTGAATTACGGGTTAGAGCGTCAGTTTAATGGCTTGTGGGGCATCCGGGATGGTTTGGGACCATGGCAGTGGATGGAGGAAGGGCTCTAAGTTAGTGGTATGTATCCAGTTCGGTTGGGACCATGTCGGTCGGATGGGAGAAGGGGCGGCCCCATGGACCATTATATATATTTGTTTTGGGTTTTTAAGGCCCGAAAAGAGCTCGGGTTGGTTTGTTATTACTTGAATGAATACATACAGGGTACCTGGGGTTTCCCCAGTTCTGTTTGGCTTCGCGCGCTCTCGTCCAAACTCGATTCGAGTTCTTGGACTCTATGGTGAGCTCATGGAGTCGAATCTAGCCGCCAAGCCAAAATTCTGAAGTGGCGGGTAGTACACTGACATTGGTGCTGAAAAGCTGATTCGCCGCTTAAGTGTATCTGAAATTGCTTTAATAATATGGGTGTTTAAACACCTTGAGTTTGTAATGTGTTGTGAACACATGTGTTTTTCTTGGCATACGACGGCCGTATGGTGACATCTTATATCTCAACCTAGGAATATCTTGAATTATGGCATTACTTGCCTAAATGTGGATTCCCAGATTATGTTATCCCATGCTTGAATGGTGTTAACATGAATAGGCTAAGATACTAGAAAAAAATTGTACATGCCCATGTGATGTCTTGGTTTGAATCTTAATGGAATATTACTTAAAGCTGTTTAATGTATGTTGATGTTGAAGCCCGAATATAAGAAATATTTGCGTGCATTAGACATGAGGGTTCATGGTACACACTAGTGGCACAAGGCAAAATGTCCATGTAAGAGGTCTTTCCCCATTTGACCCAGACAAGGTTGCGAGTGGATTTGAGTCGCGGTGACACAGTGCATTGCATTGGTGTACGACAAATCACGCATTACATGGGTGTGTGTACATGGTACTGATTTGGCACTACGTTTGGTGTTGAATTGTGTGGGCTCGGGAATGGGACAAAGTCGGTGGAGTCACCGGTGTTAAATGAAATGGAAAGCGAATAGTGCTTCGAGGCGTGTAGTAAGGGGACTTGCCTGCCTCCCCTTGGGTGAAAACTGAATAGGCATTTGGTTGGAAACCGGCGTATCCATCGGTGAAAGCCCGAAAAATGTCTAAGGGTGTAAGAGACTCGAAGTGAGACCTCGGAAAGTTCTATTGCCTAAAAAGACACGAAACGATTAAATAAATATCACATGGACTACGGGTTGAGTGATGGGAGTCGGGATTGAATCAGTATTGATTTCCCATTGGCACTTGCATTGGGTGGTGGGTCGGAGGTTGACTCGGTACATGGGGCATGTAGAGTGTCGTCTCATACATGCATGTAGTTTTTTTTCCATGATAGGACAACATGTCTACATGGATTGTGTTGTTTGTGTGACTATGAAATGATCATTTGCATATTTTGGGGTGGGGGAAGTAGCCCTAGTAGGTTTTGTTTCTATTGAGCTTAGCTCACTATCGATGGGACCCCTTTTTAAGGTGCAGTCACGTGCGGCGGACGAGGCGCTCCTAGGGGCTCGACAATTGAGAGAGGATTGGGTTGTGGACTTGATGTATTTTTGTATGTAAAAATTGTTACTTTCGTAATACATATCCGTTTTTGTACTCTATTGGAACAACATTTGGTTCACAATACCGCATTCATTTGTACCATATGTGTGAGTGTGAGGTGCTATAACTCTCACGTTTTGTATCTGGTTGTATGAAGTTATTTTTTGGTAACATTATGAATTAAATCTTGCATGGATGAGTCTCACGGTACTCTGAGACATGTGAGTCTGTCTCGAGGATACTAGATTTCCATAAGACTTTATGAGTTGAGCGGGTTGTCGGCCAGGGACCCTCTCTCGGGTTTTGAAAGTCACAACTTAGAAGCGAAATGGGAAGAAATCACACCACCGATCTTGATCTTCTCACCTTGCCCTAGCTTTTCTTCCTTTTCTCCTCTCAATCTATCCCAAATTCGTTTTTGCTCATAATGAGCTTCCTAGACCAAAATTTGGTCTTTAAACTATTTCAAGGTACCTTGTTTGGCTCACCAAAACCCGTTTTGGGTTGAAGTTTACTCCCCGATTTACTATATAGCCACGTTTTCATTTTATTTGCATGATCTCGATAATCACATAGACATGTAACTTAGTCTCAAATGACCCTTAGGTCCTCATTTTCCTCCTTAAGCCTTGTTTGGCTTTTCTCATTATTTCATTTCTCATTTTTCTCATTTTAGCACTTCAATTTACTTTTCCTTTCTCATTTAATTCTCTTTGGCATTTAAGTCCATTTTCATTAGACCCTTAGGTCCTTATTTTACAAATTCTAAAATTGCCCTTTACACTTGGGTTAATTTCCAAGTTCGATCAATCAACAATTACATTCGGTATTTATCACATAATCATTTACATTTGACATATGTCATAGATCAATTTATCAGTTTTCCCGGAAAAACCCAAGTTTGGCTCAAATCATACCCAGGAATATATAATAAAAATTATTACAAAAATTCTAGGGTATTTTTGGGGCGTTACAACTCTTTTTTGCCTTTCCCTTTCAATAGACAAGTTTTTGTCTATGTAGTAGGTTTTCAAATTATGTCCTTGCTATTTAGTCCTCCGATTATATTCTATTTGCAATTCAATTTATCACATGATCCTGATAGCATGCATCTTCTTGTTTAATGACCTTTGGGTCCTCATTATACAATTTACAATTATCCTTTAGACTTCTTTAAAAATCTAGATTATGTCTTTTTTCACATTTAGCATTTAAATTTCCGAAAAACAAAATTTAAACCACCATTATACCTAATATCACAGACTATTGAGGTATAATTAGAGTCTTAATAAAAACAACTATTATCAATTTTATATCCATATTCATGTAAAAACTTGAAAATTTCCTCTAAACTTGATTTTGTATGACTCTTGATAGAAAACAAGTGATTTGACATGAAATGAACAACATGTTTCCAAAAGGAGAGTCAATCGGGTGTCTCATAGCGTGTCATTAGGAAGATGAATTTTTCTATACCATTTGGAATATCAAATGGTTCAACTCTACCATGGTTGCATTCTACATTGAAAGATCTTTCCAACGACACCTCACACGCCCAAATCCGAGTTAAAACGAAAAAGTTATGGCCCCAAAAAGTTGGAGAAAAAAAATAAGTTGTCCAGAGTTTGTTGCTACAAACTTTGGAATTTGTCCCTTGTTTCAACTTTTGCACCTTTCGCTTGTCGGTGTCATAACCTTTTTGTTTTTTTAACCTCGGGATTTTGTGTTTAAGGTAATCGTTGGGCTTCTTTGAATATAAGAAATCATTAATAGTAAATTGAACCATTTGATCTTCCAAATGGTACGAAAAAATTTATCTTCGATGGCTGCGTGTTGTGAGAGCAGCTCAGTTCGCTTTTGAGGCGTATTTGTTCGTTTAACTGTATCGTTCACCCAAGTCGAGAGTCTTTCTAAAGCTAGTTTAGAAAAATGACTGAGTTTTTACATTAATATGGACATAAAGTCGAGCTAACCTAATAATCTATTAATCTTTAAGTATAAAAATGATGAGGTACTTGTTCAAAGTATTCGTATTTATAAAATTATCTTTCTTTAAAAAATTATTTTAAAATTTGTATTACAATACTATGATAACATATTGAGTTAAAATTTTCATAAAATTTATTTTTAATAATTTATTTTGGCAAATCACTGTATTTATCAAAATCTTTGTTGGAACCCCTTAATTTATCAAATCTTATAACTAAATCATTCTCATTTCAATAATTTTAAATAAGTTGATGTCAAAAAAAATTTAAATAACTTTGTCATTTTTATATATTTTAAAGATAATTATAAATTAAAATTCAAAGTATTTAAGTAATTCTTGAAATATATTAATAAGATAAATATGAAAACAATTTAAAAATAATAATATAAAATAAGAAAATGATAATATAATTTAAGATTCGTAATTTTTAATAAAATTTAATATAAAATATCAAAATTTTGTTTAATCCGAGATAGCTTAATTTTAGAATACTAGTTTTTTTAAAATTATTTTAAATTATATTTTTATTTTTATATTGTTTCTTTTTTAATTGTTTTCCTGTGTTTATCTTACTAATGCTTTTCCCCAAAATTAGCATCACTTTAATTTTATTTAGTATTACTGTCACGATAAATCTTCAAAACACAAAAACAAGTTATTTTAAAGTATGAGTGATAAGTACCAATAGGGTATACCAAATTTGAGACATAATTAATTTTATGGTATATTTTAATTTTTTATTGATTCAATAAATACGTAAAATTATGGATTTTTTTAGAATGAATTATTTAAACTAAAAAAATTATTTAAATTAAAAATCGTATAAATTTTGGAAACTTATGATTTTAATGTCCCCAAAAGTAATCTTTTGAAATAATATTTACAATTTGAAATGATATAGAAATTTAAATGCCGCTATCCTCAACTTTAATGACTTTATCATTTAAAAAAAAATAAAATACCACTATTGAGGATAAATATAATATATGTTTTAATGTATTTGGCTTGATGATAATGTCAGATTTTGTCTTCAAGCTATTTTCTTTATTTTTAAATGATAAAGAAGAAGCCAGGTATTTGAGGACAGCGGTATTTAACAAAAAATTATAAAATCATTGTTAAGGATAGCGACATTTGCTTATTTTCTATGTTCTCTAATGAGTTTAATTTAGTATTTTTTATTTGCCATGTTTCTCATTTTTCAAAATAACAGTTATAAAAAATGGTAACAAAACTAACGATATTTTTTTACCTACAATTAAATGTTTTCTTAAATAACTGTATGTGAGAGAAAAATGCAGCACCATGAGATTTAAAGAAATGGATGAATTGCGAAAATACTCAAAAGCTTTATAGTTTGAAGAGTGATACTAGGTTCAGTTACAAGCAGGAAAAATGTCTTAGTTAAAATTTTGAACAAATAAACTACCTTGAAAAACTAGGGAGTATACTAAGATTCTCAATTTGTTTGTGCCAATAGTGCGGATCGAACCTGATTCGATTTCTTTCCTATTTGCAGGAAACATATTTACTAAATGAAAAAACATAAAAACAAAGAGGTCTTTTTCAATAATGGATCTAACCCACGACCGAAACATACTCTGGCCAGGCTTTAAACCTAACGACCCAACCAATCCATAAAGAAAAGGGACCGGGTTTGTGAATTTCAAAGCAGAATATTAACTATTACACAAACTAAAAAAACCTCCAATGGAGACTTGGAAGTTCACAAAAGGTATTGGGGAAAAAAGACAAAGCGCCTTAAACATGGATTTTAGCATATTATGTTTGTATTTCATTATTATAAAAAAAATCAAATAAATAATAAAAATAAACAAACAAAAACAAAAGCAAAAAACAAAAACAAAAACAAATCAGAGCTCTCTTCATCTGGACTAAGAATTGACTAAAAAGAGAAATTTCTCCCCATAAGGCTTCCCCATCTTACATTCGTGCCACTGCTCCATGGTATGAAAGGAAGAAATGCGCACCCTATATCATCAATGATTTGATTTTATCGAACACACAGCATATTTGAAGCCACGAGGTCCATGACGATGCCCGGGAGCAGCTGAGATTCGTATCTCATGATCCTGTTTGTTAGATTAGTATATTGTTAGATTTATTTTGTATTTTTCAAGGATTGTACTTTGTATTTTCCTAGGATTGTACTTGTAATTCATATATATAATATACAAAGACTCAGAATGACTCTTTTTCATGGTATAAAAGCGGGTTCTCACGATTTTTCTCTTTGCTCTCACGATCTAAGGCATTCTGACCGCATATAGCTTATTTTTCGGTGAACACCACCATTTGCCAAATGCAAACTTGTTTTCCCAAACAAAACCAGTTGATATTTGTTTCCTCAACCAGCGAACTGAAAGTGATTCTGGGCCACTCTGGCCCAGAACATCGAGGGCGATCACACACCCGGTGTGTAGCGGTGCAATGCGCCATAAAATCCGATCCACGTCTTTGCAGCACTAGAGTGCTTCAGATCAGCGTCTGCGAGTGCTTCACTTCGCGGCGTGTGCACTTCACGTCTTGTGGCGGTGCACTTCGCGATCCTGCTCCGCCAGAACTACGTCGGCGCATTATAGGCCCCAATCAGGCAGTTGACGCCTTTCGTTGACTGCGCCCGTCTGGTAGATTGACTTTGCGCGTCGGTAGTTGATCAGTTGACTGAAAATTTGACGTGTGCATTCTAACTTATTTTAAATTATCCCGGTGTTTCTTTGTGTCTGTTTTTTTCGATTCGGAATTTCGATATGCCAGGTGATGAGATTTCTCGTCCGATTCATGTTATTTTTAATGGAGATAATTTTCTTAGGAGTAATTACCGAAGCCATGCGTATTTATCTGGCCCATGGTGTGGCTTTATGTCTCACAGTGGCCGAATCCTGTTATTATTCTAGAATAAGTGTGGACAAAAGCTGAGTTCTACCTATGCCATTCAGATCGAGATTGGGAAAGTGCTAATCATCGAGATAAATCACCAGTTTGTAATACATTTATTTTATCCGCATTATTTTGATGAATTTGGCAGCGATGATATTAAAAGAGTTTGGGACTTTACTTGTTGCACCGGTATCTTGGATCGGTGGTGCTTTGCAACTTGAGCTCACCGCGCGAACTTTATCGGTCGTCTTCGAGAACCGGGTGAGCGGATCGCGTATATCACGGTAGGCTGAAATCTGTTGGGATCGATCAATTGCATCGAACGGGTTCTCTCGATTACGCTGACATCAGGTGGTTTATGTTCAGTGAACAAACTATTGTTTGGTTTTAATGGGAGCCATTGATGAGTTTGAATCAGCCATAAGTCATATTCTCCATCGGGATCCTTTGCTTAACTTGATCATAAGCTATTCATAAGTTAGTTGATATTAATGAGACCGTCTTTACGGCGAAGCTCATTTCTATCAGAGACCATGGTTCTTTCTCATTCTTTGTTTCATTATTTGTACTCTGTTTTCCCTACTAGTTCACCACACTATGTTTCACCCAAGGCAAAGGGAATAATGCCCAGACGACATAAAAATAAGAGTCTCTTCTTATCTGCCGGGTTCTGTAAAACAAAGGAGTCATTACATTGAAACCTATTACACTCGTCAATGTATTCTTCAGAACTCTACTACTTTGACCCAGTCTGAATTATCAGTTATGGACTCCCATTCCAAGTGCAGTCACACCTCATCTCTCTCTATGGCAGGATCTCTGAGATATAGTTAATCGAGGTTCATCTTCCATCTTCCCGATTGCATCGACACTACTCTTTCTCACGATGCTCAGTACTTCCCTCTACTTGGCTTCTTGATTACGCTTCTTTGCGATCATATGACTTTCTGATGTTATACCTTCACACACTTCTACTTCTCTCCCTACCGTATACGCTATGAATGGTTTCTCCTAGCCGTATCTCACATCTTATTGTCATCTCTACACTATGTATCTATTTCCAATGTTTACCGGATTCCAAGCTCCTCTCATAATCTTCTTCTGTTGGGGCGACTCACGGAACTTGGTTTTACCTTAACCTTTTCCTCTCTTGTGGTGTCGTGCGGGTTCTCTATACGGAATGAGTGTTGGAATGACCATGGTCGGAAGGTTGTTTGATCTCATCTTTCTTCATCTACCGTCTCGTCTCTACATACAGTCTCGAGATAGATCACCTATTCTCTTGCTTTAGCATTCGCCTTAGTCAGCTACATTTATCTCTAGGGTTAAACAACTAGTTTCTATGGGTTTTTACAGTAGGTTCGGTTTCAAATAAGAGTTTGATTGTATGCCTTGTCAATTGGCAAAGAAATTACTTTACCATTTAATAGCAGTGTTTCTCATGCTCTTTCTTCTTATGATGCCATTTCATTACAACGTGTATGGGGCACTACCATTTCTCTCTACTCGGGTGGGTCCACGTTACTTTGTTATTTTTGTGGATGATTTTTCCGATATACTTGGATCTATCTCTTGAAAATCGTTACGAACTTTATCAAGTATCTTCATTGACTTTACCAAAATGATTGACTGATTTCTAAACACATCAAAGTTTTGAGGATACGATAATACCAAGAATATAAAGCCCGTGAATTTACCTCTATTCTACACATCAATTTGGAACTATTCCTCATTCCTCTTGTCTGCAGGCACTTCGATAGAAATAGAGGTGATCTGAACTACGTCATATTCTTGATGTGTTACGTGCTACTACTATTATGCTACCTTCAGATTTTGGGAAGGCACACTTCTGACATTTACCATCGTCCGATGTCCTTCTACATTGTTTAGAATCAAACTTCTTATGATATGTTGTTTGAAGTTCTTTCTCCCTCCATATGACTTTATAGAGCCATTAGATGTGTTTGTTTTGTTCTTCTTCAAGATCATGAAAGAAACAGCACAGTCTTGTTCTGAATTTGTATTGTTGTTTCTTGGTATGGAATTGGTGCTTGAGTTATGGGATGTTATGATCCTATTATGAAAAATCTACTTCATGTTCCTCTGGCATGACTTTTGGGAACACAAAATGTTTAACCAACTACCTCATGTTCGTGTTTTCCCTATTCCCTCTATCGATCCTCTCACGACCTTTTTCACGAGAGTCTCCACCTCACCACTGTTTGAGTCTCCCCCTTATTCTTGATGTTCCTTCTCATGCATGATGAGCTTCTACGCCGCGGATCCTTCGAGTAGAGTACTCACGTCTTGCCCCATTGTGGATCCTAGCACGGTCTACTTTGACTCGTACTTAGCCAGTTCTCATGGAGTAGCTTCACTGCTTCCTTCTCACCTTGGTGACTTTCATTGGCTTCTGCTCTTGCCTCTCTTGGGAACCTCAGTTTTCATGAGGCTTATAACCCTTATAGCGAGTAAGCTATGAAAGAAGAGTTGAATGTCTGCTTGCATAGCGGTGGAACATGGGATATATGGTTGATCTCCCCTGCGGAAAATCTGCTGCTCCCGGTTGCAAATGGGTTTATAAGATTAAGACTGTCGGATGCCTTTGTTGATAGCTCTGAGGCTCGCCTTGTTGCCGGGTTTTACTGGGAGCCTTGGATCTGATTATGAGGGAGACTTTTGCTCACTGTGGCTCGACTTTGCTTCCTATCGGGACTCTTGTGCTTGGTTTCTCGGCTGCAAATGGCCACTTTCATATGGATGTCAGTGCTTTTCTTAATGGTGAGCTCTGAGGAGAAGTCTATGAAGCTTCCTCCTTTGGTTACTCTCACCCCTCGGGGTTACTCAGCGAGTATTTGGCCCTGACGGACCTTTATGGTCTTAAACAAGCTCCTTGAGCATGGTTTACCAAAGGATTCAGTTCACCTACTATCTCTTAGCGTCGTTTTCCAAGTGGTTTGTTGCAACTCTTTTTTGAGACGGTCTGGTTATGGTATTCTTATTATCATATGTATGTCGGGTGATATGATTGTCACAGGGTGATGATATGGAATATTGGGATGTACTTTCTTAGTTTGTCATTTGAAATGAAAGATCTTGGCCCCTCACCAATTACTTTCTTATTTGGTCTAAAAGTTTCACTTCTTTTGGATGGTGTGTGTTATCTTACTACCAGGAATGAAGTATCGCCACGATTTGATTTCTCGAGCCAATATCATTGATATGAATGGTTATTTTGTGCGGTATAGCGCCGCCTCGATTCTCATGATGGCCAGAAAATGTATCTGATCTTTACCTATAAGGCGTAGCTTGTTGAGATGTCTATCTGACTTTGTTACTCGCGCGTGTTTCATATGCGGTTCATGTGATGAGTCAGTTTGCCAGCTTTTGAATACCCTCATTATCTTTCTTTGCATTACCGAATTAACGATATCGAGAGCCATATTTGCTGATGGTCTTCATTTTCTTCCCATTCTTCATTAATCCCCTTCGTGCATATTCGATGCAGACAAGGTGTTATCCCACTCAGAACACCCCGTCTCCGAGAGGGTGTACTGTGATGTGAATCCCAGATACAGATTGAATATTTCCTTAATTATTTTAGCGCTTACAACACTTTTGAGCCGCTTTTAAAAGAATCGCTGCACTTTTGCAATTACGAAAGTTTTAAGTGGATTTCAATTATGGAATTTTATGAAATTTTAAAAGGGACACACACACAAATTACCACACAGTGAAGTCTCTTGAAAATTCCCAGATTCTGATGACGAAATCCACTGTGCTACAATTACCTCGCGAAATCTAGTAACCCAGAGCTTTGAGCAAATTCAGACATCAATATTTTACTTAATTTCTAAAGACGTTTCTAGAGTTTAAAATTAAAACTGGATCAGAAAATCTCGAAAAATAGCAAATATTTAAAGAATATTCAATTATGATAAATAAAATTTTTCGACAAAATGAACTCGAATAAGGTAATAGAAATTATTTATCCAAATAATAATTAAAGAAAAAGAATAATAATAATAATAATAATAATAATAAAAAGATAAAATCAAAATCGTAGGACTGACAAAGGAGACGAGAGGGCGCGTTGAGAGGCGATTTTTATTTCATTTTCTTTTGATTCTTCGCATTTAATACGAAAATCTGATCGTGGTTTTCACCTAGCGTAAGATGCCCACTACGCTAAGAGAGAGCTGCCGAGATAGGTACCAATATCTTAGCCTTTTGTCAAACTTTAAAGGTGTAGTACTCTAAGCTAATTGTGTTATTTCAAGCCTAAAGGTTATGTAATGGCTTGAAATTTTCTTAGAGGTCAGAAGGTTTGAAACTTTTTAGTCCCAAAAATTTTTAGACTCGAAGCTTAGGAATTAGGAATTTTTGAATCGTGTTCTGACAAATAAGGGAAGGAATTGGGACTATTTTCTGACAGCTTTGATTGAAATTTCATAAGTGTAGCCTTAATGCCTGATGCACTTTAAATGTTTCCGGTATTTAGACTATATGGAGTCCCTTCAAATAAAAGTTGACTAAATGTATAGTTTTTATAGGGCATTAATGTGTATGGACATTTTGGTCAATTTCACATCATATTATCGATGTCCATATCGAACGGGACTAGCACGTAGTTTTGTTAGAATCGGTCTGCTCGATATAGTTACTTTGAGCCCCCGTATATGTTTTATGGTTAAAACGTTGAACCGAGGCATTTTTCGTAATTTGAATGAATTGTAGGCGATTTGAGCATCCGACGAATCTAGAGCGCTGACAAGATTGAAAGAAATTAGCGGAGAAAAAGCGTGAAAGACAAAATCATTTTCTAAAATGAAAGTGTTTAAATTACAAGTTTGTAAAGTGCTTTGAAAATATAGATTTATAAAGCATTTTATTACTCCCAATTGTTATACTCAAGAGAAAAGTTCGACAGAGATTTAAGAAACGCTTTACCGGGTTTAGCAAAACCCCAGATTTACATGCCTCGCCTTCCTGGGCCGATGTATTTCGGATTGTGCAGGCAAGGTTAAGGGATATTATGACTAACTATAGTCAGCTCGGGCCTGCGAACGGGGGTTGGGATCTAGTATATATTTATATAGTGAGTCGCCTCTCGCACATTCGAGGTATATAGTTAGCGCTACCGACTTAGTACATAGCTACGAGGTGTTGGTTCCGGAGGTTCCATCACCGAAAGCATTTTGGTTCCAGGTTCCACTGCTATAGATCCCGCCGCGGTTCACTCCTGTGACCATCTAAATGTAGTGTTCCGAGGTTCACTACCGATGCCGTGTTCCGAGGTTCAGGCATCACTTCTGGTATTTTAGAAATGTCATGCTGGTTAGTACTTATCTTACGTGATAAACACTTCTCAGATATTAACCACACATCGAACAATACAGCAGAAATAGTTTTCGTAACGTATTTAACAACAGTAATGGTTGTAATGTTTTTCACAAAGGTAAACAGCTTTCAACAAAGAGAATAGTTGTAAATGGTTTTTATAGCAAAACTCGCTTTCTCTTACAAATGGGCTTTTACAACCATTTATGTACGCATTTTCATATCGAGTACAAACAACTGCATGCCAAAGATTTGTAAGTATTAAGACTCATCGTAATTGCTTCGTCTACGCTTCTGCTTAAAATAATTCTTCGTGTGCAGTGTGTGCCGGGCCGAAAGATCTTTCCAGGATCCTCTGTCCTAGACGCTGTGTTGTGATTATATATAAGATAAGGTGTAATTAAAACTAGAAAAAGTTAAATGTGGTGCATTTTGTATATGTAAATATCTTTGTAAATATGCATGCATGGTTTTGAGAAAACAAAGCTGCGACAAACTTATATCGGACGATCCCATCTATATTTCACGGCACTGCAGGTCCTTTATTGTCAGAGGACATTCGGAAAACATCGGGAGTGTATTTTTGTTTATATGTGATTTTGTATTTTTGGCTCACTAATCGTAAAAATGTTATGCCGGATTTTCAAATCTAAATGTGTGATTTCGATAAAAGGAAAATTTTAAACCCACGCTTCCAAATACGCTTTAGGCGCTGACCCCGCTTGGGCCTTCATGGTAACTGGTCACCGAAACAGCCTGGGCCTATGTTACTCGTGAAGCTGCCGCACTGGTCACTAGGAAGGGGGTCCGCTGCTGGTATCGAGCGCTAGGGCTTATAGCCCGCCCGTTCGCTTCCACAAGATTTCCTATAGAATTGTTTATAATGATTTTTCTATCGCAGTCCCACATTGTTTCATGCAATCTCAGACATGCATCAAATATTGAAAAGTGTCACCGAATCTTTTAACTTTGAAATCGTTATAGCATTATGTTCCGGACGAGGTCATAGAGGCTCTATCTAGACTTCCGCACTGCTGGCACCACCAGAGAGATATGTCGAGCACAACCCAGATCGGGCGATGCGCTTCATCGAATCAGCTTCCCAAGAGAACCATCGAGGTCGCAGCACTGCTAGCGACTGGTCGATGGATCAAAGTATACAGATTGTTAGAGCAGCCTGCCCGCCGCACACGGAGTCTTCGTAAGAGCGTAGGGGCATGATAGAATGCTCTCAAATTGTGGTTAAACTCGATGATGGTACCTACAATTCGCAGGCGTGGTACTTATGGTTAGATAGGTTAGCGTTTCTAGCTTATTATATGGTGACGTAGACATTTAGGTCTTTTCCACCATAATTACGTAAAAAGGTGACGTGACACGGTAGTTCTTCCACTGCACTGAGAGACACAGTGTTTCCCGCGGTTTACTAGACACAAAGAAAGCAAGCAAATAGTTTATGAAGTTTTTAGAAACTTTGTGCTAAAGCATCACCTTATGAAAATCGGGAGTAAGGCAATAAAGGTAGAAAGGATCGTGTTAGTTCTAACTCGGGTGGGCGGCCGACAAGAAGAGAGGTGTCCCAAAGACTAAGTCACCACACTAGTCGCCCAAGAGAAAGAAAGGAAAGAAGTGACTAGCTGCTGTGAGCTCGTGGATGAGAAGAAGATTCGCCCGTGGATCCGTCGATCACCAGCAGCCTCTAGAGGTGTAGATCTTCGTGATCATCTTTCCATTATGCCCTACATGTAGGAGGCATCTCTGAGAGTGCAGGATGAATATGACAGATGTTTCCATTGCGGCGTGAAGGTCACTTATCCGAGACTGGCCCACAAGCAGAGCTTTCAGAGACCTCGAGGTAGGTGGCAAGAGCATCTACCCCGTGCACTCGGTCCCAAATGGGCCGGGTAGGGTGGTTTAGGCAGAGGTGGTGCATGCCATTCGGGTAGGTCGGGTAGGGTGCAGGAGGCAGAGGTAGACCCCTGATTGGCCAGAGTTCAGAGCGGTACTCGCACTGTGCTCGAAAAGTATTTACAAATACACAACAGAGGCGCATGCATCACTAGACGCGGATTATTGGTATGATTTCGCTTTACGTCATGATGCATATGCATTGTGACCTGTGGAGCTCATTCATTTATTTTAGTACCTTTCATCGAGAGGCACCAGATAGAGTCCCAAATTTATATGGTCGTGATGGTGGTTTCCGCACTAATGGGCATACTATGATATCCGAAAGGATAGTTCGTGTAGCGACAGATCCAGACAAGATTCCATCGGGACTTGATAGTGTTAGGTATCCATGATTACATAATCTTGGGTATGGACTAATGTTCAGGCATAGAGCCACCTTAGATTGCTATAAGAAAGAAGTAAGATTGTCTGATCGTAGGAACCAGCGTGATATTTCTGGGAATCTGAAGAGAGATCGCCTTAGTCTCATTAATGCCAAGGACCGCTTCGAAAAATGCTTCTAAAGGTTGCTGTGGTTATTTGGCATTTGTAGTGGATAGGAGACAAGAGGGGGATTAATTACGAAGACATCCCCATAGTCAAAGAGTTCCTGTGATGTCTTTCCGTGATGATATTTCGTGCTTACTCCTCGATGTAGAAATTGAAGTTCATTATTGAATCCAAGCCTGTGTGGATCCAGCCAATATCCATTCCTCCATATAGAATGGCTACAAAGAGAGTTGAAAGAATTGAAGGTAATAATTAAAGGAATTGCTAAGCAAGGGCTTCTATTCTCGACTTTAGTACCACTCAGTTGGGAGCTCCAGCTTTTCAGAAGAAGAAAGACGGAAGCTACTGGGCCAGGTATAGACTATGATAATCACCTGTGACAATACTTAACCAATATCCGCTTCTCAGAGTAGATGAGCTTATTTGACCAATTGTGATGGATTCCCGTGTATATTCTAAGATCGAATTTTAAGGTCGCTACCACGCTGAGGGTCCGGAGAATGATGTTTTCTAAGATCGCTTCAGATTTGTGATACTGGCCACTACGAAGTTCCTAGTGATGCCATTCTGATTGACTAATGCCCCAAATGCGTTCATGGATTTGATGAACAGGTATTCAAACCAGATGTGATAAGTTTCAGATCATTCATCGATGACATTCTAGTGTACTCAGCAGCTTCGCAGGAACATGCAGCATCGACAAAGATTGCGTATTTCCCAGAGAGTCAGCCATACGCTAAGTTTAAAGCGCCATGGCTGGACAGCAATTTTCTGGTCAGGCGTCATTTCAGCAGATGAAGAGCGTGGATCTCGAAGATCAAGCTATAGCGGAACTGAAGCCGCCACAAATGTTTCTCAAGTTCAGCTTCTTGGATTAAGGTGTTATTACAGAATAAGATGGATTTTCAAAGATAGTAAACACCGCCGACCAATCTATTGAAAAGGATCGTAAATTCGAAAGGGTCGACACTGCCGCGATACTGGAGGAGCGAGACGTAGATCGACGGCGCCTTCCAAGATAGCACACCGCCGTGGCAGCGACGGCATGGGGGTGGCGGTAGTATGCCTATTAAGCGGTTAGGTGTTTTGATGCGTGATGGTGAGCGAGGCTATGCTTCCCGCCGCCAAAGCAGCGCTACCCAACGTAACTACCCGACCCATGACGAACCAGCGCCAGCGGGTTTCGCCTAAAGATCTGGAGACATTATCTATATGGTGTTCCCTGTCAGATCTTCACCGATCATAAGAGCCTGCAATATATCTTTACTCAGAAAGAGCTTAACTTAAGGCAGCGCCGCGGGTCAGAGTTGATTAAGGATTATGATCGTACACAGAGTACCATCCCGGGAAGGCCAATGTAGTGGGCCGGCGCCTTAAGTCGGAAACCCGGTGGTTCGGCGCAGACCGCAAACAGATATTCCCATTGTCAGATGAGCGAGATCTTCGAGTTCAATTGCGTAATATATTGTAGACATCAGTTGCATCATTTATGTTCCATTCCTCTTCTCGTGGATCGATCACACAAAGGTCATGTGTTCTCGTAGATGATTGAGTCAGAGGCGTAGATCGAGGGTGGTAGGTCCCGCAGTTCCAAATCGAGACGATGGCGTATCAGCTTAGAGGAGTCGAATGTAAGTACCGAAGAGGTGAACTAAAAGGAAATTTTGAAGAGGCTCACTCTTCAAAGATGTTACATCCCGCCAGAACTTAAGATGTGTATCATAATTTCGAGGGAGCAATATCGGGTGCAAAGGCATGAAAAAGGAACGGCAGATTTCAGATCTCGCATGCCTAACCCACAGTTGTGTGAAGGCAGAGCACCTTAAGCCCGCAGATACAAATTCCTTCCGATTCTCGTATGGAAGTGGGATAAGATTACTATGGATTTTGTTACCTCGCTTCCCGAGAACTCCTGGAGACAACACGATGCCATGGGTGATAGTGGATGTAATTAACCAAATCACGATTTTCTTCCCGCGCTTAGCAATGATGAATCTTACCGGACAAGTCACCCACTATATGTGGAGGAGATAGTTAGATTACATGGTGTCTTATCAATAGTCTCGCATCAGACCCCATTCAAGATCCGCATTTTGGTCCAAACATGATGCCATAGGGACTCGACAGACTTAGCACAACTTTCCATCAGACCGATGGTCGCTCGTAGAGAACTATTCAGACATCAGAGGATATGCTGTGAGCATGCGTAATGTGAGTTTAAGGAAGCCGAATACGATTATCTCCGGGCGGAGCTCGCTCACAACAATGCTATCAATCCAAAGATAGGCATGGCTCCATTTGAAGCGCACAGCATGGCCTACAACACTCCGCATGCCGATCACAGGAGAGAGGAGACCTACAGGCCTAGAGTTAGCGCTGCATTACCTTAGATAAGATCCGATTAACCGAGACAGATCTACAAGATAGCCAGTACGCATTAAAAGTTATGCGACAACCGTAGGGACCACACTTAAGGTGGCGATAGGGTCTTCTCAAAAGTTTCCTGGTGTGTCCTGCATTTCCAGACGCTGGAAAGCCGAGGCCCAGACATGCGCCATCATGCAGATGGCACAAGAGCGGGACCATTAGCATAAGGGGATTAGACCTTCCTCCGTAGTCGTTTGGTTGTCTATAATGTGTTTCATGTATCCATGCTCGTAAGTACATTCTGCATCCCTCCCATGTACTCGTAGATCGCCCAAAGAGAACTAAAGGATAATTTGACCTTATAAGGAAAAATGCAACGCAGATAAGAGATCACAGAGAGCGCATTGCGAATAAGGTCATTCCGTTAGTCAAAGCCATGGGAACCATGGATTAAAGAGGCTACTGAGTCGAGCCTCGTATGCGCAATAATATCCTCTCGTTTCTTGACACAGATCCTCTTTACGCATTTCGAGACGAAATGTTCTTATGAGGAGGATTGTAACACCCCGTCCCGAGAGTGGCATGATGCGAATCAACGTATGTGTATTCAAGGGCTTCTTAATTATTTTAAATACATAATAGAATTTTTGAAAGTTGTTTTAAAAAAGAATTGTGGCATCTTAAAATTAAGGAAAGCTTTGGTGGAATTCCAATTATGGAATTTTATGAAATTTTAAAAGGATAATAATAATAATAAATTATCATAATAGCTTCAAGTGCTCTCTAAAATTTCTAGATCTTGATGATCGAAACTGGATCAGGTCTGGCACCTGCCTCACAAATCTAGTAACCCAAGAGTTTTGTTAAATTCCTGGGCATGCCTAATATTTTACGAATTTCTAAAGTACTGCTAGAGGAATCTAAAACTGGATTTTTGTAAAATCCTAAAATTATAAATATTTAAAGAATTATTCAATTATGATAAATAAAATTTTTCTGACAAAAATGAACCCGAATAGTTGCAAGAATGTAAATGTTTATCCAAATAATAATTGTGTTAAAAGAATAATAATAATAATAATAATAATAAAAAAAATATAAAATCAAAATCGCAGGACTCGATAAAGGGAGACGCAGAGATGAGAGGCATTTATTTTATTTTCTTTTGATTCTTTCTCGATTTAATGCAACCTGATCGTAGGTTTTCATCAAGTTATATAAAATTGACTACATGTAAGAGAGCTACGAGATAGGTACCAATATCTAGCCATTAAACTTCTTGGTGCGTGAAAATTTGTTAATTGTGTTATTTCAAGCTCATAAAGGTTATGTAATGGCTTGAAATTTTCTAGAGGTCGTAGTATCGTAAACTTTAGTCCCCAAAATTTCTGTAATCGAAGCTTAGTAGAATTTTTAGAATTTTAACCGTAATCGACAAATGTGGCTGAATTTAATTATTTTCTTATCGCTATCAAATTCTCATAAGCGTAGTCTACAAGCTCATTGCACTTTCGTGAAACGCTTTATTTTTAATTATATTGAAGTCCTTCAGCCAAAAGTTGACTAAAACAGATGCAGTTTTATAGGGCATTTAATGTATGGACATTTTGGTCAATTTCACATCATAGTTATCGAAGGTCCATATCGAACGGGACTAGCACGCAAAGTTTTGAATCAAGTTCGCTCTGATATAGTTACTTTTGAAAGCCCCGTATACGCTTTTTATATAAAACGCTAATCGAAAGCAAGATTTTCAGAATTTGAATGAATTGTGTAGGCGATTTGAGCATCCGACAGAATCTGAGTGCTTCGAAGATTTCAAAGAATTAATGAGAAAAATATGAGTATCAAAATCATTTTCTAAATGAAAGTGTTTAAATTACAGTTTGTAAAGTGTTTGGAAGTAGATTTATAAAGCATTTTTATTACCTTCCAATTGTTATACCAAGAGAAAAAGTTCCTCGATTTTAGTATTTAAGAAACAAGGCTCTGCAATAGTGTCCTTTATTAAGACTGTAAAATTTCGCTTCCTGGGCCGATGTATTTCTGATCGTGCATGGTGCGTTATGGGATTATTATGATCAACTATATTGCCTGTCGGCAATCGGGGCCAGATTCAAGATATTTATATAATGAGTCGCCTCTCCCGCATTCGACAGATATAAGAAGGTGCGGGCCGACTAGTACATAGCGATGAGGTGTTGTCCCACTCCATCACCAGCATTTTGCTCCGAGGTTCCATTATGCTATATAGATCCCACTGTTCACCTGATCATCTTAGCCTAAAGGGTTCCGAGAATTACTACCGATGCCAAGTTCGAGGTTCCGAGGCATCACTTCTGTGGTATTTTAGAGTCAATGCGTTGGTTAGTACTTGATTACGATAAGTACTCAGATATTAACCACCATCGAAATAAATGTTAGCCAGTAAAATAGTTTTCGCACGTATTTCAACAAAGAATTAGTTTTATCGCAAGAAATAGTAAACAAGCCAACAAATAAATAGTTTAAATGGTTTTTATAAAGAAACTCAGTTTTCTCATAAATGTTTTACAACCATTTCATGCATTTGCATTTTCATATTTATGCACAAACAAACAGACAAATAAGATTTAGAAGTAATAGTACTCACCGGTTTCGTTTGGCCCACGTCTGCTTTTAAAACAATTTTCAGTGCAAAATAATAAAAGATCTTTCCGTGATCCTCCTCGTCCCAGACAGGTTGTGATTATATATAAGATAAGGTACTAAACTAGAAAAAGTTAAATGTGGTATTTTGTATACAAATATCTTTGTAAATATGCATGCATACTTATGAAAACAGTTATAAACTTATATTGATTGACTTATCTTATATTTTGACAGAGACCGAGGTCCTTATTGTCAGAGTGGACAGCTTGGAAAACATCGTATGTATTTTTGTTTTATACAGTGATTTTGTATTGCTTGACCAATCGTGCGTCATGGTGTCGCCTTACGTTAAATCTAAATGTGTGATTGATAGAAAGTGAAAAATTTTAAACCCACGCTTCAAATACGCTTTATGGGGCTTAATCATTTTTAGCTTCATGGTAACTTGTCACGAGCGAGCTGGCTGAGAGGCATCGAAGCTGCTCAATACGTGATCATTACCAGGAAGGGTCTCATCACCACCGATTGTCGATCTACTATGTGATATTGTTCCGGGTTGATTTCATCTCTTAGGAGAAGCAAGAAACAAATAGTCGTTGCTCGCTCCAACACCGGCGCACATGCAGCACCGGTAGCTACTACAACCGAACTATTTACACATTGCTTTCACACAGATCTTGGTGTTAACTGCCCACTCGCAACCAAACTTCACCGTGATAATCGGCAAGCATTCAAAACTGCTCATAATGATGTCTTCCACCTAATAGGTCGGTCCTTGATCAAGCCTCCTATCGGCCAGACTTATTAACGACAAGTGGAAATGCAAGAACTCTGCCAACCAGAGCCAAAGCTGCTAAAAACTTATTTCCAAATTTGTTAGTCATCTTTAGCCAAGCCTCTTTGTTCCAACTCTTCAATTTAGCCTTCAGAATTTTCTACTTTTTGACAAAGATGAAGCTAAAAGAAACTGTAAAATTGAACCCTATCTGCCATCTTTTCAGCATATTTCTAAATTCTTCTTCCTTTAGCCACATGTTAAAAATCTATATGAGTAGACTCTCGCACCCTCCCATCCAAAAAAAGCTGGTGAATGATTTAACCTAACATGATTTAATCTCACTATAATTTGATTATTCAAGCCCTCTTGCTAAAGGACCCTTAAACAAAGGAACATCTCTCAACTGAAGGTCCTCAATGATTTCAAAAATTTTCTCATGGCAGCAAACCCCCTTCTTGAATCTCATACCTGCCTTCTTGTATTGATGGATTTGAAAACTTTTTTCATACCAGTCACCCCCAACAACAAGAAAAGATAACAGCATCATTTAAATGCAAAGGACAGCCTGTAGTTTTGACCACAAAAAGCATTAAGTGAGGTTTGGTGTAACTGTCCCAATATTAAGCATGCAAAAGAAGATTAAATATCATCTTGGCAAACTGGCATGCAAAACAGGCTTATATAACAAATGCACAATAAACCAGACCTTCATGCCTTTGTATAGAGCTCCTTTGATCTACATGAGCGGAGACATGAATGATCATATTCTGATTTGACAAATTCCTGGATGCGATGTATCTTATTTCTCCTACGCCACTGTTTCCATGACCATGCACAAGGATATGCAAGCACTGAAAGTATGCTGTGCACTGACCCTTCCCACCATTCATACGCAGCAACCGAATTAATCTCATCAATGAATCTGTTAAAAGCATCTTCATACCTGTAGATCAAAATAGTCAGAACATTAGAAGATGTCTTTTGAATCATGTGATGGCACAACTTGATGCTATTATGGAATTGTTCTTCCAATAAAATAGGCTTCCAAGCATACACATCTACTTGATCAGTAAGCTTCACTAAGGAGCATATCCTGTATCAAAAAACCAACCTAATTGGATGTTACTAATAATTCAGATCACTGTATTCCGAAGACACCAGTGAAAGAAAAAGTTTGATTATCCAGCAAAGACCAATGTTTCTCATGATTGAAATCCAGCCATATTTGCAAACCCATAATATACAACATCAACCTAGTATCCCATTGTGCCATCAGTAAAAGACCCCCTTTAAGTTAAATTGCTTTCTTACACGATCTCAATAATTGCATTGGGAGGAGAATAAGGAAGATGCCAGGGTTCTCTGAAGGTATTAGGACCCATAAAGGACATCCTGTAAACATGGCTCTGAGTTTCTTCAGCTCTGGTCCCTCGCACCTGATTTCATAAACATAAAAAGCACAAAATTGTCTAGGTAACCAGATGTGGCTACAGATCATATTTAAAAAGCAAAAGAAGGAATACTTGCTATCAATCATGTACCTCTGACAATGAAAGAAGATATGGAAAATGGTTATGACTTTGTGTTTCAACTGAATTTTGAACTATGATAAGAAATACTGGATCCCCAGAAATTTGATTCTCAAGGTACTAATAATATAGCCAGTAGAATCAAAATGCACGACAACAAAGCGAGGGGCACAAGGCCCTCCAAATGTGTACATCAGCTCCTCCAGAGGTGTATAGCAATTTGGCATTTTATACTTGTCAGATATACATTTGTAGGGACAAGATTGCCGCGTAACTCCTCCTGCAGTGTCGACACCCTTTTATAAGATGAGGAACAAAAGAACCAAAGAGTTATAGAAAGAGACATGTATGTTAAAGCACACTGTCAGAAATTACTGCACATATATGCACCCTACCTGGTTGGGAAGAAGGTCAAGAGAGCAAGGAGAGCAAAGACATGCATCAGAGCCTTCAACATCTTTGTAAGTGCCAACAGGGCATTCCTGCAAACAAGCACGATATTCAAAATCATCCAGAAACTATTATATCAAATTTGCAGTGCTCAAATGACATAATTAGTAATAACTAATAAGTGAAACTTCAAACCAATAAAACATTCTAGTAATTAACAACTTTTATGATTCAGCCTTATATATATTCCTCTGGGTGTCTTGGGTCAAGAAAAAAATTCTGAAACCTGATGCGGAATTTTGCGAAACTATAGAATCCAAGATGTATGGCTTGCTCTTCACTTGGATCCCAAGATTGGCCTACTGAGTAGTGGGCAAATTCACAAAACATGAAGTTAAGAGTTTATTAGATTTCTTGCCACCCTGATGTGTGATTTTCCTAGATCACTATTGGCTTCCGGTTCTGATTTATGGTTGTAACTTCTCTGTCTCCCAATTGTATAGTTCTGAAAGGAGCAAGGTTCATTTGAGGCACAAGGCACACAATTCAGCAAAGTGAAGCACCTCTAGGTACATTAGCAATTTGTAAAATCCTATATGTTTTAACAAGCTAGCATTTGTCGTATGCTCATACATTACTGTTGTAGTAATGTATATATATGTAGTAGGTAGAGTTGGTAATTAATTTGGAGACTTTGGATTCTTTCCTATTAGGATTATGGCTCTCTTGTATATAAATATGTTGTCTTATGATCAATGAGACTGATAGAGTTTTTCTCAATTCTTATCTGATTTCAATTACCAAATATATATAGTTTAAAAAAGAAAGGGCAAAATGATCTTGTTGTTCCAAGAACTTAAAAAGAAAAAACAAACTAGAAAGGAAAAAGAATTAATAACATAAGCCTCTTCAACAAGGCATAAGCAACAGTTGGAGAGTCCTTGTGCCTTGGGCCTAGGGATATCTTTAACATCCATGCTCTCATAGGTATTCTCTATTTGCTCTGACTTGAAGGATAGCTGATCTTCCATGTAGCTTTCCTCACTACTAATTAATTATTTGCTCCCTATAAAAATATCTACTCTAAAGACAAAGAAAACGCTTAAAAGGTAATATATCAATTGTAAACTAAAAGGCCAAAAGAATAGTCATAAATAGTTTTCTTGATTAACTTGCAAAGATTGAATAAGCACTTGCACACTTCCATGTGTACACAAAGACAAGCATACTTACATATATAGATGCATTCATGTGCACATTTGATGTGGATGAGAAAAAAATAATGGATAGCTGATGAGGATGAATCTTTAAAAAATACATCAGGAAAGGAAATTTGTATTAGTTATTACTATAGTCAAGTTAGGATTAATAGTTGGAATCATTTTAGGATTAGTAGTTGGAATCAAATTAAGATTAGTAATTGGAATCAAATTAGAATTAGAGTCATAATAGGTTATTAGGATACTACACTTTGGTTTTTCTTGAAACTTCCTATAAACAATGAACTAATTGATGAAAAAAAATATTTTTGATTGATTAAATAATAAAACCCCAGCCCACCTACTTTGAGCATAGGTAACCATCCTATGGTTGTCCTATGTCCATAGCTGAACATAAATTTTACTTCATTTGATCTAGTAGGCATGGTTCAACCATATATAGTTCCACTATCAAGGATCATACTCCTTAAAAAGATGCACAATTTGGTCCACTGAAGGGAAAACAACATTATCAAGAGATGACATAAATAAGTTCTTCACAACCACATCTATTTTCTATAAAACCAGTTACGTCAAAGATTATCAGGAAGTCCTGAATAGCCAATCCAGACGAGGTGATTTATAGGTGTGGTGATAGCTGTTGATAATTGGTGCCCAGCTATACAGACCTAAGCCCTCTTTAAACCAAATATATCAATCTTTGAAGTAAATCTTAAAAATTTAACAAAGAAAACATCTCTATTTTGTGCAAGAACTAATATGTCAGGATAGTTTATGAGCCTCATAATGTCACCAGAGAAGCAATTAATTTCCATGACTGATGGTTTACTTTATCAGGAAAACATAGCTTTCAACCAAGCCCGAAATGAACTCCCACCACACAAGCATAAACGGTGTGGCATCCATGGTAGCATTTGGGGATGAAATGGAAAAGTACTCAGTTCTTGCACTGACTGCACTGGACCAAATATGGAGAATAAATAAATCACCCAATTCGCTTAGCTCCTCAGGGATGATACTAAATCTGCTATTTCCTTCTCTATACCAACTCCACGAATTTCATAAATCAACCTATGAAGTTTGTGGGCATTAGTATTAAGTAGTAAACCCAAATCCTACAACCTTGTGTTTTTATGAGAGTTGGTCGTTTAATTAACATAGTATCATAGTTTGGTTTGGCAGGAGATCCTACGTTCGAACTCTCTTTATCAGATCCCTTCCTTCTTGGCAGTCCAGAAAATATTCCCCTTCACTCTCAGCTGCCCTCCTTTTTGCACCCATCCCAATCCGTCATGCCCTTCTCTAGCTGGTCATTCTTCCCTTCTTCCACGTGTCCCCTTTTTTTCCTTCTAGAATAAACATGCCAAATAGGTTGGCCCTGCTCGGATTTAGGAATATTTTCCTCTTCCTTGCCTTCTTGTGACTTTCTTTATCACCGTTCCTTGCAAATTTAAATATTTGATCCCCATTTGTTGATTTGAAAGTCCATAACGGACTCTGGCTCTCCACGTGCACAGGTATGGAGCCGCATGCACGTGAGGGGCTGTAAAAGCAAGGTTGGCACCTTTACTAGATTATAACTCTATAAGACAATTTCCTAATAGATTACAACTCTATGTCGTAGATACTTATGCTATAACACTCCCCCCTCCAGTTGGAGCATAGATAATCATGCTAGCTTGTTACATAGAAAACTAACCCGGTCCCCATTTAGAGCCTTTGTGAAGATATCACTCAATTGTTCTCCAGTCTTCACATATCCTGTAAAAATCAAGTAGAGTTGTATTTTCTCACAAACAAAATGATAGTCTATCTCAATATGTTTAGTAAAAGTTTTGTGCCCCGAATTAGATCAATGAAGGGTAGCTAATTGTCACACCGGAGTTTTGATGGGCGGTGTCTTAATTTGACTTCCATCAGAGTTGATGAAGCCACATAATCTCACATACGAATTTGTGTTATTGCTCTATGTCGGACTACGCACTAGATCAAGAGACAATACTGTTTCCTTACTCTTATGAGGCCAGATTCGCCGGCAAGGCACGGTAACCCCTCTGATGAGGCCTGCTTGTCTTGCTTAGATCCTACCCGATCGACATCAGTGAAACACTTTCAGAGTCTATTATGTCCATGATTACTGTATAAAATACCACGTCCCAAGGCTCCTTTTAAGTAACATAGAATTTGTTCTACAACTGCCTAATGATCAATTGTTAGAGAAGACATGTATTAGCTTACAATGCGATTAATTTGGAATGATATCGAGGGCGGTGTGTAAGGTAATTCAGCTTCCCAACTAGTCTTTAATTGTTGGGCATGATGCCACTACAAAGCATGTAATTTATCTTTGCTTCATGAAAACAATTTCTATATTTGATTCTTTATATACCATGTGTTGTGTAATTTAGTAAATATCGGAAAATCAATTTATTAATGTAAGTATAATCTTAGTATATAACAGGTTATATATGAGATGATCAAGATTATAAGATTAATAAACTAAGCGTATAGTAAATCAAAGTAAGGATCTTTGATCTATATCTTTACTAGTGCAGTTCAGAACATTAAGAATGCGATAATCTTGATGCGGATTGTTGATGTAGTGACGATAAAATGGAGGTGCTTTGTAGCAATCGATTACATAGGATAGGACAGACATGGATTAAACTCTTAAATAATATCACGGATTACTAGATGATCATATGCAGTTGATCTTAATCCCATTAGCCATGGACTCACATGCATTTATTAAGGACCTTTTAGTTCGCAGGTTACGGTTGTCTTAAGGCGGGCCCGATACTTATGTCTTGGAGGCCCGTTGAGATAGGTGGGTTTGGGAACATGTCTATAGATATGGAATCTAAATCCTTCTTGAGGAAAGCCGGATAATTGGTTCCCTTAAATATTAGTGCAGGCCCGGAACGATTTGAGGCGCTCTAATTTATAGCATAAATTAGCGTTCACTAGTGAATTAATGGAACAGGATAAAGATATCACTAGAGGGGTAAAACGGTAATTTCACCTATCTCCCAATGATGGACCAATTTTGGAGGATTGAATTGCATGTAATGATGGTACCCGATGAATTTGCCAGGTATCCTACGTAAATTGTCTGCTATTACAAGGATTTCGGAGTTTGATTTTTATTGGAATATCTTTTGGAACTAATAAATTAGATTAATAGTGATTAAAAGAGTTTAATTAGTGCTCCAGATTTGTGGAGATTGAATTCTACGAGGTCCATAGAATCCGAGAGGCGCCTTTGTAAACATTGTACATGATTAAATTAACAGAAATCCCTTGGAGGGCATAGTTGTAAGAAATTGTTTCATAGTAACTCTGCTAGTAATTATTGGATAATTAAATGTTAATTAGTTAATTATTAGGTGTGAACAATTAGTAGTAATTATATGAATGAAGCAGTTAATTTCCACAAGTCAATAACATTAATTGGTATTGAATTAATTAATTAATATATAGATAGCTTGATTTAATTTGAGAAATTAATCCTATTTATTTTGTCACTTAATTTGAATTAATTTTAATTCAATATTTAAATATGCCACTTGATCGATGGTTGAAATCAATTCCAGGAACATATTATAAATAAGAGTAGGAAATACACAGGCGTCGAGGTGATAAAAAATTAAAGAAAAAAAAAAAAGAGAAGAGTTTCACTTTTTTTTGCCTCCCATCTAACCCTCTTGATCTCATGTGTTGAGAATATCAAGGAGTTCTAAAAATACAGCTGCATTTATTAATCTGTACACCCACACGTACCACAGTGAAGGGAGGGCGACTTGGAAGATCGTGGAAAACATGGAAAAAAAAAAAGGATCTTGAGTTGTCAACCCTATTTGCCAGAAAAATCTCTTTAATTTAATTGAGGTAATTCTTCTTTATTGTTTGTTGATTAGTATGCATGTACCATAGGATTGTAAAAAAGATAGGATCGTAAAAAGAGTTTTTATTATTTTTAAAATTTACTGGACCAAATTCTTCTGATGCAAACTTTGTTTTGAACTTTAAAAACCTTCATCAATATCTCTTAGGATCCTTAAATGTTTCGCCTTCTCTAGTAAGGTGTACGCCTGGAATCATAGGAGAACTACATGGTTTATCCCCGACTTTGATCTCAGGTGATAAGATTGGCTTACATAACTTTGAGATAAAGAATCTTATGTTTCTTGCTGAATTAAATGCCAGTATCTTAGCATCCACAAGTCTTTTGTATGGAATTGGCTCTGAAGAAGTGAGATACCTTTAGAGTCACTCCCGGTGATAATAATATCATCTATACACTACCAACCAGCGATGATCCATGGGATTAACATTCACAATGAACACCCAATAATGACCCGGTGGCTTTCTTCCACAACAAGTAAGCAGAGACCAGCTCGAAGTACATTTATTAGTCAAAGCATCCATCTCTTCACATTATAGTCTTATGCGAACAAGGTGAGTGAGGGCTTGAAACCTTGTTAAGCGATGAAATAAGTCGATGATGCAATAAAATGACAAGAATGTGAGGCAAAGTGGTCATAAGATCAAAATAGAGAGCTGGATGATGAGCACACTAGCGTTTACCTTTACGGGGAGAGCAATAGGAAGATGCCCTTTAGGGGTGGGTTTGTTATCGAAACAAGGCGGTTGGAGGGCTCAAGACTAGGGGGTGTTGAGGCAAAGTGTAGATTTGAGTGATAGGAAGTTTTACTTGAGTAGGGATGAGAGCAGGTTCGGGAGAGACAATGGGTGAGGCAAGAGTATAAACAAGCAAGTCTTCTTCCTCCCCCTGACTCGTAACATTTGTGGAAAAATGGGTGAGTCTCCAGAATGCGACATCGATTAGACCGCAAGTAATGTCGAAGAGTGGGACGATAACACTATACGGCACGAACACGTGAATATCCAGCGAATGCAACATAAGGATTTTCGTCGAGTTTAGAGACTTGAGGGCGGACATCGAACAAAACATCAAGTAGAGAATACCTTGGGATCGATGAGAACAACAGTTATTTGGAAACAAGCGGTGGTAAGGGTAGCCCGATTAAGAACCAATGAGACATCTGATGTCAAACAAGTTGTGGAGATTTCATCGGCCCATAAATGTTTAGAGACATTCATTTGGAATATAAGGGTTCGGCCAGTCTTAAGAAGATGTATATTCTTTCTCTTAGCTACCCCATTTTGAGAGGGTGTATCAACACATGAGGTGTAATGGAGAATCCCATGTTGTAACATGAAAGGCAGAAAGGTTAAAATGGCTCATTGCTTGCATTATCACTTCTGATGTTTGCACGAGACATGAAATTGTGTTTGAATTTCGGCACAAAGGCTTCTGATGAGAAAAAGCTTCGAGAGCGACTTTTCATTAGATAAAGCCCAGTGACACGAGGAAACCATTCCGCAAGGTAACAAAATATTTAAACCCGGTCGAAGACAAATTGAATGAGGATCCCGAACATCATAATGAACGACTACGTTAGAATCAAAGAATATTCCTTAGATATTCTTTGGTTTATCTCCACCTTTTTTTGTACATTATCTTATTCCTTTTACACTTTATTTTGTTTCCTTTTTGTTCCATTATTTTGTATATATATAGGTGTCTCTATACTATGTAACTCACTCATTCAATAAAGAAAAGCATTCTTTTCTTCTCTCATTTCACATGGTATCAGAGCCATGAAAGTTTCGGGATAGGGTTTTGTCGTGTCTTCAATTCCTACAACCCATCTAGTGGCTAGATCTTTTTCCGACCACTCCACCTTCATCACAGAAAGTATCAGAACTCTTCGCTGTCGTCAGAACACCTCGTTGCTGTAAGAATATTTTCAAACAAACGTTTCCGGTGACTATCTCAACTCTAGTCGGAAACCACACCATTAGGATCACCGAGACCTGATATATTTTCCAGCAACAACTCCGGCACCAGGAGGTCAGCGACACGCCGCCACACGCGTCATTTCTCTCCAGCGGCATCTCTTATGCATCGGCACGTGAGGGCATGTGGGCCCATTTTCGATGACGGCGCTTCACGGCAGCCATTCGACCATCGATCTCTCTCGCATGCCTTGCTTCCTCACTTTGGGGCCAGAAAAATTCCATTTGTTCCTATTTTTCTCTCCGACGACTCTTTTTAAGGCTTTTCTGTCACCTAAATCTTCTCCATTTTGTGTTTTCCAACACTTTACTACACATTGAGGCCCTTGGGAGTTGTTAGTTACTTTTGGAAGTACTAGTTTGCTGATTCGGTCAATTTTCTACTAATTTATCGTCTCTATGGCTGCCAAAGGGAACTCATCCACACATTTGGGAGTTATTCTGCTTATGCTTTCAGCCAGAGTATAAGGGGAGTACCTCGCTCACTTTCAGCTTGACAATCTCCATCAATTTCATATGTTGCCTAAACTAGTAATGCCTATGATTGCCTTTCACATTCATCTAGACCTTGGATTCTTAATTCTGGAGCCTCTGATCATATTTCTGTCAATAAGGATATTTTTTCTTCCCTTACTCTTCTATCACCTTTACCCATGATTAATTTAGTTAATGGATCTCAAACCATGGCTAAAGGAATTGGTTCGGCATGTCCTCTTCCTTCCATGCCCCTTATATCCTTTATGTTCCCGATTCTCCTTTTAATCTTATTCTATTGAAACAAGTTAACTCAGGCCTTAATTGTTTGATTACCTTTTACGATAATCCTATCACATTCTGGGGCCAGAGATGCGAGGAGGGCGATTAGCGTAGGTGATGAGTCTTAAACCCATCTATTTTTAATCCATTTTTATGGCTTGTTTTTAATATTTTAGAATTTGTTTTAATGCCAAATTATGGAATATTTACAAACTTTATGTTTTGCGGGAGTTAATTCAAAAAGGAGAGATTTCCGATGAAAGAAGAAAAATAGCGATTGTAGCGGTCTACATTGCGATAGAGTTGATTATTAATCGCGACAAGCGTCTAAGCAAATGAGCTAGAAGGCGTAGCCCGCGATAATATTTTATGTCACAACACAAGATCTAAAAATTGGCGAGATGAGTTATGTCGCAGCAAAAAGGCGGCATGTAGCGACGAGGAAATGGGAAGAAAGCCGGTTGAGACAAAAAGATCGGTTATGTTGCGACATATTGAAGATCAGAGAGAAGCGGGAGATCTATGTAGCGACAGAATCTACTTTGTCGCGACACTGACTCTTGCAACATGGAAGAGCTGGTTAAGACGAAGGAAACCTTTGAAGAAGAAGTTCGGTCGTGCGAAAATTTATGTCCGCAGCGAATGGCGGCTCACTTGTTGAGTGGCTTTGAGTCGCGCGAAGGAATTGATGTTCTGACATACTTGAGTTGAGGAGATAAAGTGCATGTCGCGACATGGATCTTAATGTCGCCAACACAAAAATAGCGAACAAATAGAAGCGGTGTAGCCAGGAACATATGCGCGACAAATTGACCTACAATGCAAGAAGTTATGTTCTGCGACATTACAAAGCTGGAGTGTGACAATCGAGGTAAAATTTGAACCACGAGAAGAGTCTTATCTCGACATGAAGCGGGGTCGCGGCAGCGAATATTAATGACACCCGAGAATCCGTAATCGTAACATCCAGAAACAAGGCTGCGACAAAGAAGTCAAAAACCGAGTGTAACAAGCCTCTATCGTGATAGACTTTGGGTCGCGGCAGTGGATATCCTGAGAACGGTATTGCGGTATGGCACGAACGAGATGTTGTCATGACATGGAAACTTAGGTCGCGACACCAAATTGCAGAAGACATGATTATCGAGGTTGCGACATAATTGTTTGAGGAATGCACAAAATATTGTTGCGACAAAGGAAATTATGTCGCGACAGAGTTATCATGCTGAAAGAAAGAAGACCGTTATGGCCCAAAGGCAAAAAGGAGTACAGACTTCTAGTCGCGACGGGACTATTTGCATACTACTGACAAGACCAAACTGCATTTGCGACCTGACTTCCCCAGGTTGCGACGAGGAGAAGGCAAATACGGGCCCGAATTTTGGGATTCACACGACCTCAATTTTGAGGCCCAAGCTTTTAGGAACTCTATAAATAGAAGCATTTATGACTGATGTAATCGGTTAGCATATCGGACGAACAGTACAGGGCGAGGACTCTTTTGTATTATTATTTTTTTCTTTTCTTTTTCTTATTTTTCTTTTCTTCGTAGATTAGATTTAGCGTAGGACTACTTAATTTGTTTACTGGATCTGAAACAGTAAATTGTTCAAAAGTTTTGAAGTTGAATTTAAATCCTGAAATTCATTTACGGTTACTGTTTGAATTCAATGAACTCTAGAAAAAAGTTGGAACTCATATCTTCAGTTGATTACGATTCTGATGGAATTTTCCCGATCGGTATTTTAGTGTATCACGTAATCAGGTTTTTGAGAACCATGACTTTTGCTAGGAAAGTCGATGTTAGTTATGGTCTTTTACGCACGGTAGAAAAAATTTCTGAGTTGAGGTTTTGAATTTATTTGGATGGTGATGTTGTGAAATTAATTATTCCCGATCTTAGTAGTTAATACTATGAAAAAATTTATTATGCGGCTCTGATTTCAGGAGGCCCTCACGGTAAACCGCAGAGATGGAGATTCTTGAGAGCATAGATTAGTTACTTGGGGGTATGCTAGACTAATATTGAAGAACTAATGAGCTCTTAAAGGTTACTTAGATAAATCCCTCTGATTTACTCATGGTTTGAGAAGAGCTTAGTGATATATGATTTAATCAATTAGGGTCTCTCAGCAGTGCGAAGGAATAATCTTGATCAGTGTTAGGCGGGATCTAATAAAGGAAAGGAAAACTCTTTCGAGATCTTAAAGATGAGACATCATTCATTTTGTAGAAATCCTAGCGATTGCGAATCTTGGGAGCGAAATCTCTGATCATAAGAAATGGGTATGAAGTATTAGAGAAAGAAAAATACCCATATCTTATAGAAATTCTAATTACAAGTAATTGATTAGAATCATGATTGAGAAATGAACATGAATCTCTACTTGAGTAAGAAAGTATGGTTAGAGGAGGGAATCGAAACTATACTACCTTGCCTCCTTGACAAATTCGATTCGACTCGGGAGAAAATAGAATTAGATTATGATGCAGGAATTGATAATTTCACGGCCCGGTGAAATCCCGGTCATCTACTTCAATGATAATCACAGTTCGAGTCTAGTTTATATTTAGGATTTAAATTTTCCCTTTTTTTAAATATAGAATTCCGATTATTCTGATTCTTATTACGTTACTAAATTTCTCTAAAATGGGCGTTCAAGTAAAGTGTAGAACTTGAGTAGTTGGGGTAGTTGAAGTTTAAATTCTTTTCAATTTCTTTGGGAGCGATATGGACCTAGGTCCATTTTTATTACTTATGCAGGCACATTGCGCCCCACAGGTTTAAGACGAATTAAATCTTTAATTGAGTTTAGTTACAAAAATTATTCTTCTTATGAGCATAAAAGTTATATTTGGTTTTAACAAGTTTTTGGCGCCGTTGCCGAGGACTTTAGTTAGTCCTTGGTAAACGTATCTAAAAATTTGGTCAACAAGTTTTTGGCGCCGTTGCAGGGGATTGGATAATAGTCCTTGGGTCATAGCGACATTAATTTGTATATACATATTTTTGGTCTACAAGTTTTTAGCACCGTTTTCGGGGATTAATTTATAGTCTTCTAGTAATGGTTTCATAAATTTGAATAATACCTGACTTATATGGTCTTAACAAGTTTTTGAGCCTTGGGTTGCAGGGCGATGCGGATCCTTGGGTAGTAGTGTCACGGAGTTGTATACATGCGAAATGGTCTAAACAATGGGCGATGAGTTTCAAGGCCTCTTTCATCTCGGCTGCCTTCCCCTTCCACTGCACTTCCGCGGACCACTCCTCTCCTTATTCATAGTCGCCTTGGTCATTCGAATATTTCTAAGTTTCGAGTAATGGTTCCTCGTGTTTCAAAATTTGTCCTCGATTGGTGTGGTCGCATCGACGGGACACGTACTCGGTGTCCCGTTCCCAGCGCTAGATCAGCGATTGAGCTCTTTTTTGACTTATTCCACACTGATGTTTGGGGTCCTTCCTGGACTGAGTCTACCTTGGGGTTCCGGTACTTTGTTACTTTTATAGATGATTATTCTCGTTGTACTTAGCTATTTTTAATGAAAACTCGAGTTGAGTTATTCTTTATTTTCTAGAAGTTCCATGTTGAAGTTCGAATTCAATTTAATACTTCAATTTCTATCCTACGAAGTGATAATGTCAAGGAATATCTTTCTAGACCATTCTCCTCTTTTTTGTCCTTACATGGGATTCTTCATCAGTCCTCTTGTGCTTACCTCCTCAGCGAGAATGGAGTGGCTAAGTTAGTCGTCCATTAGTTGAAACCACTTTCGCCTCCCTACTCCATCATAAGGTTCCTCAACGTTTTTTAGGGGGTGCTACCTTAGCCACTTGTTATTTGATAAATCGTACACCGTCATCCATCTTACATGATAAAATCCCTCATTCCATTCTTTTTCCAAACCAACCTCTTTTATGTCTTCCCCCTTGTGTCTTTGGTTGTGTTTGTTTTGTCCATATTCTTACTCCTAGACAAGACAAGCTTTTAGCCAAAGCCACGAAGTGTGTCTTCCTTGGTTATTCCCGGCTTCAACGAGGTTATTATTGCTACTCTCTTGATACACATTACTTTGTCTTTCTTGGAGTGTCACATTTTGAGAACTCTTCTATGTTCCCTATAAACCACCCCCCAATTCTGATGTCATATCTCTATCCCTTCTTTATCCCGTCTCGGATACCTCACCTTGACCTCCGGCTAAGCCACCTTGACCATTACAGGTTTATACTCGTCACCCACATACTGACATTGGGCCTCCGACTGACTCATCTCCTATGGAACCCTCCTCCACGACACCAGTCTTGCCGTCTCTCGTTGATCTTCCCATTGCCATTCAGGTACTAAGTTCCTCATAACCCCAATCCCACATTCGTTTCGACTTATCATCGTTTATCTTCTTCATACCCTTTGCCTTTGTTCTACCTTGTCTTATGTTTCTATTCCTGAGCTATGCATGAAGCCTGCCCATTGGTAGTTGAGGGAAATGGCTTGCTCTACATTCTAGTGGCACTTAGTGTGAAGGGGCTCATGCCGAAACCCCTTTCGACTAAGTCGAGGGTATGAATAAATCCAGAGACATGGTCCTCTCTTTTACGAATCAAAATACAATTCATTTTCTCAATAAAACACATTTCAAATACACATTTGTAAAGGATAATTATCCTTATGAAAATATATAAATATATCCACGTTAACTTAGAGACCCATCTTTTGTTCTCGATACATTTTTCATTCAATATGGAATTATATGCCCATTTGCTCTATTTCCCACCTTTATACATTACGGAATTATAAGCCTTTTTAAATATCAAAAAAACATTTACAAACATTTATCAGAGTTCAATTTTCACAACATAGTTTTAATACAAAAAGTATCAAAAAACGATCATGGGGTTTATGCATGGTAGGAGCTTTACCTTTACTCTATGCGGCTTTTAACGATGACTCTATGCTTGCATGGTCTTTGCATTTGAACCTGTTCACTCGATACTGCGATGATAAAGCTCTTAGCGCTAAGCATTTTTCATGTAGTGGTTCTATACGATTCTCTCTTCATTTCATTTTAGAATCATGCCCTTTTCTAAAGCGTGCTTTTTAGACACTTAATGAACCAGTCAATGCAATATAATACACACATGTATATTCATTTCATTTACAATTCATTGATCATTCAATATGCACTTTCATGAAGCGATAACTCAATCAAAACTCCAATCATATTTCACAAATATTCTTATCAATTTTCCCTTAAGCAATTTTGTGATATTTTGGATTAAACAGGATAACGGAATCTTGAAGCACGGTCATTGGGCTAGGCGGTATAAAGGTTTTATAACCTGATGGTGTTAGACTCACGGCTAAAAATCATTTGTGAACACTGCGTGCGTCCTTTGGGCTCACGGTCGGGTGACAACGCATTACGTTAAGCTCATAGTACTACTAGTTTGACCCTTATTGGTATACCAATCTTTTCTTAACTTGAATATGACGGATAAAATTCTATTAAGGGCATTAAAAATCAGTCATAGAAATTTACAATAGGGTATATATATTTATACTCAAATAGCACTTTTCAATACTCATGTAATTTTTCATGGCGATCATTTCACAATCAATTTTCTCAAATCACTTAAAATAAATCAATATGCGAGTTTATTGAAAATCATTTAAATAATTACCGCAACAATTTTGATACTTGAAATATGAGAGAGCAGAGACCAAAGAAAGATTGAGTAGCGCCGATTCTATCCTCGGAATCTCGATTTCAATTCGAGTTTTCCTCGTCACCAACCCCTAATCCATCACAATTAGAGAACAATATTAGTTAGCTTATTTAGGTTTCTAGTTAGGGTTGTTTTCTCCCCAACACACCTTCACTTGTAAAAAATTTTTTCTAGGAACAAATGAGCCATATTTTACCCAACTTCCTTGAAGTCCATTGTTCCTATAAATCTATTTTATTCGAGGTGAGATCAATCCAGTTCGGACGTGAAGCTCGGATATGTCCTTATTTTCAACTTTATAACCGAAATTTGCTAGCAGGCTTACTTTAGACGAATTTATGAATCTAATAGGATCTAAATTTGGATACACTTATTTCAGGGAGATTTGTTCTACTAGAAGTCTAGTTTACCCATAAATTTGAATCCACTGATTTAGACGAGTGGCTTCGACTTATGGCACAAATAACAAAGCGTTAAGCTTGTAAAGCGTATTAGGCCCGAACCATAATTGACCCCAACGAGGCCTCACTTTGGCAATTTTACGGGTGGCCAGATCCCGAATTTAGATACACTTATTTCAAGGAGATTTGTTCTCCTAGAAGACTAGTTTACCCAAAAATTTGAATAACTCAATTTGGATAAGTGATGGCCAAAACAAAAATATGGGCTTTGGAAAATTTTGACAGCATCTCCCCTAAATACCCAACATTTCCTTTATACAAAAATTCCTCAACACAGTTCAAACCCGCAATACACCTTGAAAACAACCGGTAACCCCCAAAACAAACAAATATATGGAATTAGGAAGGGTTTCTAACCTTGATTCTCTTGCAACTTGAAACCCTAGCTTCCCTTTTACCTTCTCTTCTTCCTTCCTTCTCTTTTTTTCCTTCACTTTACTTGCAATAACCAAGACAAATGGGGACAATCGACCCGACAAGGTTTCTCCCTTCTCCATCTTGAAACCTAGCTCTCAAATGTGAATAAATGGGAAATACGCCCAAGAATAATTTTTGGTCTTATCCCATTATGTGTAATGCCATGTTTGCTTCAGCACATTTTAATCATCTTTTCATTTTGCATTAAAGACCTCCTATTCTCTATTTGACATTCCACTTCTCAATATTCTCACTTTGGCATTTATTCTTTTTCATTTATGTGGGTCATCATTTGACATTTTTACCAAATTTATCAGAGCTCTGGCCTTATTTGGGTTTTTAATTTTTATCGTTTTTCGTTTTTAGCAATTTAAACAGGAAAAATACAATTTAATTTATTTTATACCACTAAACATGTTATAACTATTGAGTATTTTTCGGGTTTACAGCTCCCCACCTTAAAGAATTTGGTCCTCGAAATTACCTTCATTGAATAGTTCGCGGGTATTGTTCTTGCATAAGATTTCTTCACTTTTGTGAGCTTCCTTTGTCTTGTGGTTTCTCACAATACTTTGACCAATAGAATCCGCTTGTTTCTGCAACTCTTTCCTTTACTCAAGCCAACTCTAGCTCTTCTTTGTACACATCAATTCGGTGCAGCTCATTTTGTCTGAGAAGAGACTATGCGATGGGTCGACCTATACCTCCTTAGCATTGACATGGAAGACATTATGGATCTTTTCGACTGCGGAGGTAAAGGCTAATCGATATGCCCTTTGGACCCACTTTCTCTATCACTTCATGACCAACTGACCTTGGGCTCCAACTTGCCATTTTCTCAAATCTCATGACTTTCTTCCAAGGCGATAGTTTCAAAAACACTTTTTCGTCGATCTCATATCGAATGTCCTTTCTCTTTGAGTCGACGTAGGACTTTTGTCTATCCGTGGCTACTTTCAATATTTCTCTAATCATTTTCATTTTCTTAGTCTCTTTAATCCGTCGGGACCCGATTATTTTCTTCTCACTTAACTGTCGGCACGGTGGTGTTTTACACTTTCTTTAGTAGAGAGCCTCGCAAGGCGCCATTCCCGATACTCGATTGGAAGCTATTGTGCTCCTGAAATTCAACTAGAGGAATGTGTACATCTGACTACCCTCATAGTCGATCACACAACTTCTCAACATATCTTCTAAAACTTGAATCACTCACTCTAATTGTCCATCCGTCTGTTGGTGGAAAGTTGTGCTGAAATTTAGTCGAGTGCCTAAAGCCTCTTGCAATTTTCCCCAAAATCTCAAGGTGAACCTCAAATCTCTATCTGAAATGATAGACACTAGAATCCCATGTAACCGAACTATTTCCTTTATGTAAAGCTCTGTCAACTTATCAAGAGTGAATAGTGGGTTCTCCAGCTGGTAACAGGAAGGGGTGACTTAGTGATCGATTACACCCACGACCTGGCCCGAGTCATGATTTCTTCATCGCGGTAACCCAGACCAAAAATCATTGTGATTCGATCCCCATTTCCACTCTACGGTATTTTAATGAGAACATGACGTCGAAGGAAATTGATGTTCTACCTTCCTTTTGACACCATACGCCCAGTCCGCAAATTAAACATCTATACCATTTCGGACCACCCGTTATGAAGTCTTTAAATCATGATACATTTTTGTGCTATCGGGATGCATAGCAATGGATCCACTGTGTGCCTCTTCAAGAATGGATTTCTTTAGTTCATCATCATTGGGTACACAAATCTGATCTCTATAATACAAAGATCCATCCTCATTCACTAAAAATTCAGTTTCTTTCCCCTCTCTATTCGAAACACAATAGTAGAAATTTTCTCCTTATTATCTTTTTGGCGCTGGCGCTCAATTCAACAAATCCGGTTTTGCTATCAATTTCACTACAATTTACCTTTATCAGTTTGACAATGACAAATGAGCATTCGCATTTCAGCTTGTTGTATTGAGTTTCTACTCAGAGCACTTGCTACTACATTAGCCTTTTCGGGATGGTAATCGATCCTGATCATAATGTGATCGATTCCATCCATGCGTTCAATCTCAGTTAAGCTCGTTGTGAGGGAAAGTACTTAAGACTTTTGTGATCGGTGTAGATGAAACATTTTTCTCCATAAAGATAGTGTCTCCATATTTTCAATGCGAACACAATGACGGTCAAATCCAAATCATGCGTAGGGTAGTTCTTTCATGCGGCTTCAACTGCCTTGAAGCATAAGCTACCACTTTACCCTCTTGCATAAGGACGCATCTAAGTCCATTTAATGAAGCATCACTAAAAATCACGTATTCTTTCACAGGTAGGTCATTTGATAAGAACCGGTGCCTCGGTTAGAATGCTTTCAACTTTCAAAACTAGCTTGACGCTTTTCACTTCACTCGAATCTCACACACATTCTTTGGAGCAATAATCTCGTCTTAGGTATGAGTCATGAAAACCCCTTAATGAACCTTACGTAGTAACCTCTTAATCGAGGAAACTACGCACTTAGTGGTATTTCTCGGTGGTTTCATTCAATAATCACTATCTTCTTTGGATACACTTTCAATTCCTTCTTGATCAGTAACATTCTAAGAAAGGACACTTCTCTCGACCAAAATTCGCATTTACTCGGTTTGCATATAAGCGTTCTTTTCACCAAGGTTTCTAGCACTACTTGAAGGTCGCGTATCATGATCTTCTAATCCTTTGAATACCGCAGGATGTCGCTCGATAAACAACGCCAATGACGATCTACATACGATCGAAAACCGATTCATTAAGTCCGTGAAAGTCGTGAATTGCATTTGTCGACCCAAGCGACATTCTGAGGAATTGATAATGTCCATATCGCGTTAGCGCGTATTATGGACGTCCACATCCCGCTAATCCTCAATTGATGATACAGATCGTAGGTCAATCTTAGAAAAGACACTTGCACCTTTCAATTGGTCAAACAAATTGCATCAATCTGGGAGTACTTGAGCCGCCTTGTTTTTCACTGTCATCTTGTTCAGTTGCCTATAATCAACACACAACCGAAGCATACCATCTTTCTTCTTAATAAAGAGCACTGGCACTCCCCATGGTGATACACTCGGACGAATAAACCCTTTCTCTAACAATTCTTGCAATTGAAGCTTTAATTCTTTTAACTCCACCGCATCCATTCTATTCGGTGTAATGGATGTCGGAGTGGCACCTTAAATAACGTAAATTGCAAACTCAATCTCTCTCTGTGGAGGCAATCCCGGTAATTCCTCTGGAAACACATCTGGATAATCACAAACTGTAGGGGTGTCTAAAAAGGTAGGCTCCGCCTTTTTCATATCAATCACATACGCCAAATAGGCTTCACTCCCCTTTCGAATCATTGTTCTAGCAGTAGCAACGGATATCACATTCGAGAGGTGGTTCGACCTCTTGCCGATAAAAGTCACTTCCTCGCCATTCGGTGTCCTTAAGGTCACTCGTTTCATTTTACAGTCAACCACCACTTGGTGTCGGGACAACCAATCCATCCCTAATATCACATCGAACTCTACGAGATAGCTTCGATTAAGTCTCCGAAGCCCATACTCGTGATACGATGGGACCCGATCTCTATAAACTCTATTCCGCAGTGACACTATGCCACCCCAGCAGTTTGTCACCAAGATATCATACCCAGTTTCACTCTTCAGTAAACTACCTAAACTCGAAATAGAAGTACAAACATAGGAATGAGTTGATCTGAGATCTATCAATGCATGTCTGATAGTCTCTGAATATGGAAATAACCCGACTATTACATGCGGGGCATCTTTATCTTCATTTACTTTCATTATACGCCTTGAGTTGAGCACAGGCATCACAATACGCCTATGGTTTGTGTCACTTGTCTCGGCGCACTCGGTGATGCAATACTCTTGTTGTCCTTGTTGCTTTTCTGTACTGCTGAAGCTATACCCCCAGTCCGGGGTGTTGTGAAAGAACGGGCTCTAGGACAATCTTTGCTTTATGCTCACTGGATCCACAAACCAAGCAAGCACTTGTCAATCTCCAACATCTTCTTTATGTTTCCTGATGTGTGAAATAAGGAGGCAAGTCCTGCGGATGAACCTCTAGTGCAGCAATTGATAATTGTTGGTAGAATAGTCTTGCTATCGGTAGTCTGAGCTAGTCCCTGAGTTGTAGGTTTATTAGAACCCTACGGTCCTCTAAATTTCTTATTTTGGTGCTGATAAGAACTTGACTTAGCGAGGTTTTTCTTACCTTGTCTTCTTTCTTTTCGATCATATTCTTCATTTTTCACCCTTTCAACATTTAATGCACATGTCACAATCTTAGAAAAATCTTCATGGTCGAATCCAGTGACATAGGCCCGAATATAGTCATTAAGGCCATCCTCAAACTTACGACACTTCTCTTCCTCTATGACTAACATCTCTAGAGCATACTTCCTCAACCGGGTGAATTCCCTCGGATATTTTGTCACACTTATCTGCCTTTGCTTCAAATTATGAAACTCTTGTCTCATATTGCTTAGGTAAATACGACCCACATACTATTTCCTGAATCCCGCTAGGAAAAACTCCCATGTAACACTTTCCAGTGGTGTGGTTCTAGTCAAGGAAACCCACCACTGGTAAGCCTCATCTTGTAGTAATGAGGTCGAACACTCTAAATTCTCCTCCGATTAATGCGATCGTTTGTCGCGACATGCTCTCGAGTTCTTCGAGGCGATTTTTTGCCGCGGAGGAGCAAATCATCTTTACGCCCGAGAAATCTGGCATGGGTCGGGTATTTTACCATTCTCTACATGGTGGCGGATTTGAGGAACAAATGCAGTTGGTTGCACTGCTCTTTTCAATGCTTGAACTATTTGCTAGAGGATATCCATAATACCTCCTACTGCTTGACCTTGCTGATGTATTGATGGAGCATGGGACGCTTTCCACCATCCACACTAACGGGGCTATTTGGGCGACTTCCCCGAGTCACCTCGCCTATTAGGCTGTCTTATCCATGTACCCAATGGAAGCCAGCGAACCGCCGCCAGTCACGTCATCCTTTAAATGCAAATGCAATGCATGTCATAAAAAATTTATAAAAAAATCATTTTATAGAACTGCCTAAACCTTGGCTCTGATACCACTAAATGTGAAGGGGCTCGCGCCTAACCAGAAGGCAGAGCCAGTCGAGATCTGAGCCGGATCAGGACGTCCTTTCTTTTATGAGATCCGTCTGATTCCTTTTCTCAATGAAACACATTTCAAATGCATTTTAGGGGACAGTAGAATTATCCTTATGAAAATATATACGTATATATCCACGTTAGCAAGGGGGCCCGTGCTTTTGTTCTCGATGCATTTTCATTCAATATGGCATTATATGCACATTTGCTCCATTTCCCACCTTTATACATTACGGCATTATAAGCCGTTTCAAATATAAAAAACATTTACAAATATTTATCAGAGTTTAATTTTCACAACATAGTTTTAATACAAAAAGTATCAAAAATTGATCATGGGGTTTCATGTATGCATGGTCGGTGCTTTACTTTTACTTTGTGCAGCTTTTAATGATGACTCTGCGCTTGCACGGTCTTTGCTTTTGAACTTGTTCACTCAGTACCTGCTCGATGATAAAACAAGCGTCTTTAGCATTTAAATTACTTAGTGGTTATATCTGATTCTCTCTTATTCATTTTAACCCACCAAATCATGCGAACTTTCACGTGCTTTTGAACCTTATTGAATTATCAATGCAATACAATACGTATATATATTTATTTCATATACATTCATTTATAATTCATTGATAATTCCAAATATGCACTTTCATAGGCGATAACTCATTCAAAACTCAATCATACATTTTCTTTTAAATATTCTTATCATTTTCCCTTAAATGAATTGCTTGATATTTTCGGTGCATAGGATAAATGGAATCACCAAACACACGATCATACTAGAACATAGCGGATATAAGGTTTATAAGGCGATGCGGTCAGTTGAACGCTAATGGTTATTAAAAATCATTTTGTGAGGAACACTCTTGATCTTGTCCGTGGTACATGGATCGGAGTGACACTACATTACGTTTGTTCACAGTACTACTAGTTTGACCCTTATTGGTATACCAATCTATTCTTAACTCGAATATGACGAATAACATTCTATTAAGGACATTAAAAATCAGTCATAGAAATTTACAATAGGGTATATACATTTATACTCAAATAGCACTTTTCAATACTCATGCAGTTTTTCATGGCGATCATTTCACAATCAATTTTCGCAAATCACTTAAAATAAATCAATATGCGGTTTTATTGAAAATCACATTTCAATAATTACACAAACAATTTTGATACTTGAAATAAGAAGTGAAGAATAGAGAACAAAACAAAAAGGTCGTCGCACTTCGATTTCTATCCTCGGAATCTCGACTTCAATTCGGATTTTCCTCATCTCCAACCCCTAATCCATCACAATTAGAGAATAATATCAGTTGGCTTATTCAGGTTTCTAGTTAGGGTTGTTTTCTCTCCAACACACCTTCATTTGTAAGATTTTTTTGGGAACAAATGAGCCATGGCCTATGACTTCCTTGAGTCCAGTGTTTATTTATAAATATATTTTATTTAGAAATTGGAATCATCAGTCGAACAGAATCTCCGAGATATGTCCTAAACATTCGGGACTATTCTATTTTCAACACATAACGAATTTCTTAGAAACGAGGGCTTCCTTCGGGGCAATTTACGAGAGTCTAATGGGATCCAAATTTGGATACACTTATTTCAGGGAGATTTGTTCTACTAGAAGTCTATTTTCTCCAAAAATTTGAATCACTCAATTTGGATGAGTGAAACTCAACTTATGGCCTAAATAACAAAACTATTCCGAAACACCAAAATTGTATCAGAACTGAACCATAATTGACCTAAAAACAGAGCCTCACTTTGACGAATTTTCTGGTCAAACTGGGTCCAAATTTGGATACACTTATTTCAAGGAGTTTTGTTCTCCTAGAAGACTAGTTTACCCAAAAATTTGAATAACTCAATTTGGATAAGTGATGGCCAAAACAAAAATATGGGCTTTGGAAAATTTTGACAGCATCTCCCCTAAATACCCAACATTTCCTTTATACAAAAATTCCTCGAAGACGCAATCGAACCACAATACACCGCTTGAAAACTAACGTCTGACCCCCAGAAACAAACAAATATGTAGAATTAGGAAGGGTTTCAGCAGATTCTCTTGCAACAGGAAACTCTGCTTCCGCACCTTCTCTTCTTCCTTACTTCTCTTATTTTCCTTCACTTTACTTGCAAAACCTTGAACGAATGGGGGCCGATCAACCCGACAAGGTTTCTCCTTCTGAATCTTGAAACCTAGCTCTCAAATGTAGTCACCCAAAATGAGCTCCTTAAGACCAATTTTGGTCTTATCCCATTTATTTATGTGTAAGGCCATGTTTGGCTAGCACATTTTAATCATCTTTCATTTTGCATTAAGACCTCCTATTCTCCTATTTGACATTTGCTTCTCAATATTCTCCTTTGGCATTTATTCTTTTTCATTTATGACCCTTGGGTCATCATTTGACATTTGACCAAATTTGTCGACTCTGTATAATTTTCGAGTTTGTTTATCATTTTTCGTTTTTACTTGATTTAAATAGGAAAAATACAATTTAATTTATTTTATACCCTAAACATGTTATAAAACTGTTATGGTATTTTCAGGGTGTTACACTTAGGACTTGGTTATTTTACCTGTTGGCAAAACACCTGTTTGATGTTGTTAGGTGGATCGTCTTAAGGCTCGATTAGTTGCAGAGGTACACTCAAGTCTATGGTTTTGACTACTAGATAACTTTTCCCCTGTTGCCAAGATTGCCTTTGTTCGTGTTTTCCTATCTATGGCTGCTATGCAATCTTGGCCTTTGTATCAATTGGACATCAAAAATATCTTCTTACGTGGCAACCTGGCAGAGGAGGTCTATATGGAGCAACCACCTAGGTTTGTTGTTCAAGGGGAGTCTGGATTGGTATGCAGGCTACGCCGCTCATTATATGGCAGACGGTCCACGAGCTTGGTTTCCCACACACACACACGCGGTTGGATCCGCATTGGTTTATGAGTTTGGTATGACAGATGTGAGATCACTCGGTTTTCTATCATCATATGAGTTCAGGGTATTGCATTTATTTGATTGTTTATGTGGATGATAGTGTTATCACGAGCAATGATAAGGATGGTATTCAGAGGATGAAACAACATCTCTTCAGCCACTTTCAGACTAAGGACTTGGGGAAACTCAAGTATTTTCTAGAGATTGAGATAGCTCAACCTATATCCGGTGAGGTTATGAATCGAAATATCTTGAAATATTAGAAGGGAGCCGGGTGTCTTCAGATTGCAAACTGTGAAGCGCTCCGCATAGATCGAATGTCGGCTCATACGAAGGCGGGGGAGCCTCTATATGATCCAATGAGATATCAACGACTTATGGGAAAACTACACTATCTCACCATCACCCAACTAAACATTTCCTTTCCAGTGAGTGTTGTTAACCAGTTCTTGCAATCACCATGTGATAGGCACTAGGATGTTGTGATTTGTATCCTCCGTTATATTAAGGGAACACTAGGCTAAGGGGTGTTATATGAAAACAGAGGTCACACCTAGATTGTCAAATATTGTGATGCTGACTAGGTAGGTTCACCTACAGATAGATGCTCCACTTCTGGGTATTGTGTATTTATTGGTGGAAACCTAGTATCTTGGAAAATTAAGAAACAAGATGTAAGCAGATCAAGTGTTGAAGCGGAATACCAAGCTATGACTTTGGTGACATGTGAGCTCATATGGCTAAGACATCTTCTTTAAGAACTAAGATTTAGGAAGGATGAACAAATGAAGTTAATATGTGATAATCAAGTTGCTCTCCATATCGCCTCGACTAGTCTTTCGTAGGAGTCACCAGAAGCATATTGAAGTGGATTGTCACTTCATCAGAGAGATCACCGCAGAATGCATGACTACTAGTTTTGTCAGCTCGGTATTGACTATCGGACGTGTCCACCAAATCTCTCAAAGGTCCTAGAATTAAGTACATTTGTAACAAGCTTGGTGCATTTTATCTATATGCTCCATCTTGAGGGGGAGTGTTGAGTATCAAAGAATATTCCTTAGATATTCTTTCGTTTATCTTCTACCTTTTTTGTACATTATCCTCCTTCATTTTACACTTGATTTTGTTTCCTTTTTGTTCCATTATGTTGTATATATATAGGTGTCTCTATACTATGTAACTCACTCATTCAATAAAGAAAAGCATTCTTTTCTTCTCTCATTTCCTGAGCTTCAAAGGAGTAGAAAGCTTGTTTGTGGCTGCAAGCTGAATCGCTCGATGAAGCTTAGCATTTTGACCACGACTCATAGTTGATAGATAGGCTAAAAAAACTAGGCATATAGCTTCACAGCTGACAAAGGGGAGAAAAGAATGACTGGCGATAATGTAATTCAAATGGAGTAACGACTCGAACAAGCAGCAGGACTTTGGCCATACGCCCGGATGGCAGAGACCCCCATACTCATGTCCTTGACCAATAATCCACTTCGTCGAAGAATCACGAGATCAAGCGATAGTCGGGAAAGAATGAAATCGCAATTAAGTGTGCGAGTAGGTTTACTCTCATAAAAACTAAATTAAAAGAAAGTGTAGTAAACTTCGAAATAGAGTGAGAAGTCATTAGAGTGGGATGAATTGTCCATAACTTGAGGAACAAAGATGTTGGGCCATCTACTTGAGGAGTAAGCGTAAGTAGAAGGTGTGGCAACGTAGTAAATAAAAGCTGGAATTACATCATGTGGTTGTTGGATCAAGTCAATGCTTGAGTCGGTTTTACTGAGCTCGGCCAGTGTAGTGATAAAGTAGATGTAAAGCGAAGTGATTTCGATAATGAACATCTTGAAATCTTCGATTTTATTACTGTAGCCTCTCTGATTTTGGCATACATGTCCTGGATTATGGAAATAATGACACACAACTCCTCCTAGGGGTTTTGTGTTAGTCATAGAAGTAGATCTAACTCGAACAAGCCTTTGAAAATCCGAAAAATACTAAAAAAATAGAATCTTGCAAGAAAAAGACCACCTTCCCACGAAAAACACTGCACTTGAATAGAATGTGGTCTACAATCCACAAAACACCTCTGGATCTTGAAGAAAAATTTGAGAAAAGCATGAAACCCAAGAAAAAATAGGTTGTCGAACACAAAATCCTTTGAAAATCATTGTGGTAGGCCTCGGACAGGGGAAGTAGAAGTCTAGGAAGCTTGGTCGGCGGGAAACGAACCAGGAAGAGGAAGCTGGTCGTCGATGGTGGCTTCACGCGCCCCCAAGCACAAGCGCGTGGGCGACAGCTCCGAGACTAAGAGACGCATGTGACGGTGAGTGGATGATTGGATATTGGATATTCTTCTTTCAATGGACAAAGTAGGCATCGACGATCCTTGTGGTGGAGATTGGATTAGCCAGAAGATGATGGTCGCCCAGGAGAGTCTTTAGAATCTTGTGTTATGTTTCGAAATTACCAAAAAATTTGCCTTTTTGATGATTAAACCCTGTCTTTGATACCATGTAAGAGAGCAAGACAAAAGAATTAGAGGAATGAATTCCTTGTGTTTCTCATTATCCATTGTGAATATATATGTACAAAAGCCAATCCAACCTTCCTAATAGTTTACAACTCTATAAGACAAGTTTCTTGATAGATTACAACTTCAGTATATAAAGTAGATATATGCTATAACAGTTAGATATATTAGTATAATAGGCAATTCATAGATAAAGTCGTGTCTTACTTGAAGTGAAAAGGATAGTGTATTATTATCATGACAATCATCTCGGTGGAGTAATTAAATCCATTGGGCATGTCTTGTTAGTTCATGACTTTCATATTTGCATGAACATTAAAAAACATAAACATCATACCCATAAATCTTTGAACTTCATGTACTTCACATTAGTAGTAAGAAAGCATACCTTGATCCATATAAACTCTTTCAATTTAGAAGAAATTGGAAGTGTGGTTTCTCTCCCTTCTCCTCTCCCCTTTAAGATGGAAGTTATGACACCTCTTGATCTTTACTTGTGTCTATTCTTAATTTTCTGAATGTTGTTATGTATGTGAGAGGTAGAGAGAGGACCAGACCCCTTTAAATAGCCTTATTGGTGGCCTTCCATCAAGACTCACCAAGAGTCATGTCTCTTCCTTTGCTTGATTAGGATTTTCGTATTTAAAATCTTAATATTAAATCATTTAATATTTTACTAAATATATAAATATATATTCAATAAAATAAACTTTAAATATCATTTGTGCTACATTTATTCTAACATTCTCCCACTTGGCACATATGATATGTCTTCATGATTTAATAGAAACATTATGTGCACAAAATAATATGCTAAACCTTTCTTATATTGAGAGCATCTTGTTATATCATTGTCAGTTGAAATATTAATGTGAGTCATGGCGAGTTTGTATGTCATTTCGACATAGTCCTTCCATGTACTCTGACACCCGACTTTCAACAACATGATCCGATAGTGAAGATAATAATGGTCAAACTTTAATGTCTTAATTATAAGACAATTCACATCAACATTATTTAAACATTTATGTATACCAAATAGAAAGCAGGAATAATCGAAACACATAAGTGAGCTCGAGTGTCAAGTACATTATCTTAATCTGATTGTAATCTAGTACCACTAAATAATACAAAATGCCCATCCTTTCAGCATGTTCATTAAATGCCTTGGGCGACAATCCCTTTGTTAAAGGATGCGCGTCATAAGATTGGTGCTAATGTGTTCAATTGACACTCTTTGTTTAGAACTTCTTCTTTGGCATGAAGTATTTAATTTTCCATATGCTTAGCACCCTTAGAATACTTGTCGTTCTTGAGAAAGAGGCTGGCTGCGAGAATTATCATGATAATTTTTCGACTGGCTATCTTTGTAGACAATCCTAAGCCACGAAATAAGTTTCGCAGCCATAATCCATGAATAGTGGCCTCAAACATGCCACCACAAACTCAGCCTCTCCATGAGGCGACAATGACGGTACGCCACTTTCACTTCCCGTGAATTGCTCCTTCAGCTAATAAGAACAGTAGCGATATGGTTTCTTGTACTTCGACACATCCCGACCAAAATCGAATCACGGGCGTATCAATCACCCTTAAGATGATCCGAATCTTTTATAAGTGAGCATATGATTTTGATTTCCTATGAGTATTTGAGGAATTTTCTTTGACCATTGATCTAAACTGGATTACTTTGATACACATGACATATTAACGTTGAAACATGCATCATGTTTATGAGTAGTTTATGAGCACTGCATTAATAAACAACATATATGAGATATTTCTCATTTGCTCATGGTTCAATTCATTTTCGGACATTGCACTTAACATTAAACTTATCCTTTACGAATTGAACTACACTTCTCGAGCATTTCTCCATATTAAATCTCTAAATTTTATTAATATAGGTTTTAGAGACATTTCAATAATCCTTGTGATACATCAGGAACTCATTTCTGTTCCAATCACATAGTTTGCCTCTCCCATGTCTTTCATTTTTCCAAAATTCTGAGAGAGATATTTCTTGGTTTTGATGTAATAAACCAAGGTCATTAATATACTTAATAATATCATCAACATATAGAACTAGAAAAATAAACTTGCATATACTAACCTTCATATATATACCGTCCAACGGTGTTTTCTTGAAAATCAAAGGAAGTGATGGTATCGGTATTAGATACCACCCGTGGGAAGCTTGTTTAAATCATATAGTGGATTTCTTTAATTTACACACCATGTGTTCCTTTCCATAAGCGAAAAGCCTTGAGGGTTGATCCATATAAATCTCAGCATACTTCAAATTTCCATTAAAAGCGGTTTAACATCCATTTGGTGTAACTCTAAATCATAATGAGCTACAAGCCATAATGATTCAGAGAGAGTCTTTCTTAGAGGCCCGGTGAAAAAAGTTTCTTTATAGTCGATGCCATCTTTTGAGTAAAACCCTTGGCGACAAGTCTGTGAAACTATATCGTTCAATATTGCCTATTAAATTACGTTTGGTCTTAAAGACCCATTTACATCCGACCGCACACATCCTTTAGGCAATTCAGCAAAATCAGACTTGATTTTGATCCACGGGTTTTAACTCTTCCTTCCATGGCATGAAACCATTTACTAGAATCATTACCTTGCATGGCTTGTGTGTATGAATCTGGATCATTGTAAATTCCTAAGTCAATTCGACTCTTGTAAATAAACCACATAGTCATCAGTAATAGAGATGTGCACCTACTGCTGAGATCTCCTCAAAAGTGCACTTTGTGGTTTCAAGCACCATAGGTTCACTAATGACATTTCATTTATGGGTATTTGAATCATTAATTTGTTGTTCTTGATCTTTATTAGGTTGACTTGGCTTCGGGGAACAATAATTGTGAAAATTTTAGGCACATAAATCTGCACCCTAGCTGTGAATGTAACATTATGCATTTGATCACTCCCGCTAATGTCACAATTTTCAATGAACTAGCATTTCCTAAGATTCAACAATTCTTGTACTATGGTTTAACAGCTAAAATCTATATCCCTTGGACTTTTACGGATATCGGTAAATAACCGATTGTTCTAAGTCGATTTCTTTTCTTGTGGATTGTAAACTCTTACTTCTGCTGGGCAACCCCAAACATGTAAATGTCTTAAGTAGGTTTCCTTCACATCACGATTCGAAAGGTGTTTTTAAGCACACTTACTTAGACTGTGTTTAGCAAATACATGGCGGAGTCCTTAATGCAGCCATCCACATTGATATAGGTAAAGATAGGTGACTCATCATATACAACCATTTCCATTAAAATCTGATTTCGCCTTTACGCGACACCATTTTGATGTAGATTTTTGGCATTATTAATATTGAGCCTGAAATCTAGTGTTTCTCGAAATGTGGCAAAATGGGCTGGACAACATCTGATTCATCATACTTTCCATGGCAGTATTCACCATCTAGCCCGACTATAATGTTCACCTTCTTATCTAATTGCCTCTCAACCTCTTTTAATATACATTTCAAGTGCATTATGATTGAGATTTGTCATCTGATAGATAGATGTAACCATAGCATGAAAAATCATGTTAAAGGTAATAAAAATATTTCTCCACGATAGATGGAGCATCGAAAAGGAATCCACATATGTACGTGTGTATAATTTCAAGTTGTGCTTCTTGTGGCTCCTTTCTTAGTATGCTTTGTTTGTTTTCCTTTAATACAATCAGTATACTTGAATCGATAAAATCAGTTTGAAGATTTCATTCTTTATTATCTTTGCATTCTTTCATGGATATATGACTGCGTTTATCTCCCTGAATAAGCGAGGAATTCTCATCAAGCTAAAGCTGCGTTTAATGCCACCATTATGATGCAAGGTCATTAAGGTCTCAGCAAAAACATTATCAAGTTTAAACTTGTAAGAGACCATCACATAATATTCCGAACGATAAGTTTACTATTTTTGAATAAACTAAACGTCCAGGATCAAACTTAAATACAAGTCATTCACATCAAGTTTAGGTAAAGAAACTAAGTGCGAGAATGTAGAGTACACTAGAGTTTGAAACAAATCTAAATAATGTCCGATTATCTAAAAACTAGGCGATAAGTTCCCGATGCCTTTACTTCGGAACCTTGTTTCGTTACATGAACACAAAGCTCATTTGACTTTATGGTTTGGATATTAGAGAATCCTGCATCGTATTTGAAATGTAATTAGTGGGGCGGAATCACTATCCACGAGTATTATGAGGAACTTCGAGTAAAGTTTGATTAAAAACATACTAAAGCCTGAGTCTTACCTTTCTTTTCAAACCAAGCTTTACGTTTAAGGCAATCTCTCTTCAAATTATTAACTATAACAAAAGTGGCACTTATTACCAGTTCCTTCTTGTGGATAGCTTTAGAAGAATCATTCGGGTTATTACCAAACCCTTTTTCTTGCTCTTCCCACTCCTCTTTCTAAGAACTCTTTTCGACTTCTTGATGACTTGGGAGATGAACAAAATATAGGCTCTTTGATTCTTTAACCTTGTTCCTCTTCAACAAGCATCTTGGTCAATTGATTGATATTCCACTTATCCTTTATAGTGGTATAATTCGCATTTGAAATGGACCATGCGTTCGAGAGGCAAGGGAAGTATAAATTGCACTAAAATTACTCATCCACATTCATGCCCCGAGTTCTTTAATTTCTTTGCCCAAGGTAGTCATCGAACATGCTCATGCATCAGTGCGTGAACCATCATACTTCATGGTGGTCAAGGTACTCGATGTACCAGTAGTAGACTTATCGACGGTTTGAGATTTCCGCTTCCACTAATTTCTTAAATTCCTTAGCACTTTCGGTTAGTAAGTGTACTCTTTATATTGTTTGCAATGTCATTCGCATTAACATTAAACAATATGTTCGATCTTTCCCATGCTTTATGTAAAGCTTTTTCCTCAGTGCTGCTTTTATCAGTAATAGCAGCAGGTTTCTCAACTTGCAGTGCTAAATCAAGATCTAGAACACCTAAGTGAAACTGGACTTGTTCCCACCAGTCAGAGAAATTTAATCTATTAAATAAGGGAACAGATGAAGCATGTGAATGCAGAGAAACATGCACGGATCTTTACCCAATAATGTGAAACGATCATACGTTAATGTTTGAGTCATAAAATTATCACATAATTTCAGATTCAAATGTGTAACATGGATAGACATAAGGTAAATCAAAGCTCTCCTTTGGGAAATACTAAGATATACTAACATAAACAATAATTGGTAATTACATATGCACTAATTAGATCTATTTTGCTATCTTTGGATATGCAAAATAAAACCAATAAACTGCCTAATCACCACGATTATATTTGTCATATATTAGAACAAGTAATCAACCTTTGGTGAGTAAAGTATCTAATATTGATAGATTTTCAATCTACCACATACGTAAATTTTATATCTTAATGTCATTTAAAACTATAAAGTTATGAAGCGATTGAAATTAATTTACAATCTGAAATTTATTTCCTAAGATTTAGCCACTTTGGTATTCTTTCAAATCATTAATAATATAAATTTCAAATTATTAATATATATACCACACTTAAGCAATCAATAAAATGTATAAACATATATATCTACCACTGGAAACTTTAATATGGCAGTACCATTAAATTATTCAAATTACCATTTCTTTCTTATATTTGTTAACTTCCAAATACCCACGTGCATTAGCATGTGAATGAAGGGAAGAAACGAGACGTCTGATAAGAAAGCAATTTGCTATATTCAAATGTGAAAACCCGTATATGCAATATTCACTTTGAAATTATCGCTGAACATATGAATATATAGAGTTGGGCATTAAATCGAAGGCTAGATTGAAGTTTCCGGGCATGAAAAACATAATCTATGGAAAGACACGGGTTAAAGCAAGGCTTCTCTCATGCGACCCTTCATCCTGCCATTTCAATGTCGGTTTTCTCTTTTCTTTTTTTATTTTTATTTTTTTATTGGCTTGGCCCCATGCAATCGGAGAAGATGTCGTTCATCTCTTTCGAGTCAATTGTCTCATGCGGCTAACACATACGATACGGTGTCAAAGGTTAGGGACACAGGACGGACTTATTCGAAAGGGGTTTTTCACGAGTTAGAATAAGAGATTTACTCATGCGGCATTTTCATACCATTTCATAGATTCCTCTCCCTCATCAGGGCCCATTGAATCGATGCATGATGGGTTTGAAGCAAAATTTTATACATATATCACGAGAATCCGCAAACCCGAGAAACATGAGTGGTTTGGCTTTGGATTAGATGCGGTTATTTCAAATTCATATACACCATTTCTTGCCTTGAGCAGAGAAAAGCGCATGGTGTAAACTAGAAAATAAGTTTGCATTTTAAGTATCCGATTCTAGTATATTCTAATATAACATTCATGATTATAAATGGAAATACATGAATTCTAAACCATGCTCTGATACCACATGTTAGTTCATGACTTTCATATTTGCATAGACATTAAAAACATAAACATCATACCGTAAATCTTTAAAAACTTGTGTACTTCACATTAGTAGTAAGAAAGCATACCTTGATCCATATAAACTCTTTAAATTTAGAAGAAATTGGAAGTGTGGTTTCTCTCCCTTCTCCTCTCCCCTTTAAGATGGAAGTTATGACACCTCTTGATCTTTACTTGTGTCTATTCTTAATTTTCTGAATGTTGTTATGTATATGAGAGGTAGAGGAATGGGGGCCGCTAAATAGCCTTATTGGTGGCCTTCCATCAAGACTCCTTAAAGAGTGTGTATATAACTTCCTTTAGCCCAAATTAAAGGTTTCAGTATTTAAAATCATAATATTAAATCATTTAATATTTTACTAAATATATAAATATATATTCAATAAAATAAACTTTAAATATCATTTGTGCCACATTTATTCTAACATGTCTGACTCTCACAACGAGATCTTGTTACCCTACAAACAGAAAGAGCAAGGAGAGAGGATTACAGAAATGGTTTATGGATGATAGTGTATGCTAAACAGTTCCAAGATAATGAAGCAGGATTTCACACTCACATGCTTGTATCATCATCCAATGGAGCCTGAAGCAATGAACCAGGCCCAACCTGACAAGTGCAAGCGCAGTTGAGGAAAAGGAATTTACAGAAAAATATGTAAAGGACGTCACAGATAATGTAACAGATGGTACTGAAACAAGAAACTAAAATCATTTGTAATAAAAAAAACATGGAAACAAGCTGAAGAAAGAAGGCATTGTAACAAGAAATACTGTTTTACAAATGCTAAGGTTGTAATCCCAACACACAATGTTTGTATGGGATCAAAAGAAATTCAGATGCATGCTAAAAAGCTTTATATTATCAAACAAATACTTCATTGGAACATTGAAATCCAACTGCAAAATAGGAAAAGAAGAGCGGGAGGTGAAGGAAGACACAGGGTTGCATTCATGCATCATTAAGGTAGAGAAGAGAAATAACATAAAATAATGACTGCAAAAAGAAATTAGAAGCAATGTTTAACCGTGACTGAAGGCTAATAAAAAGTGAACAACAGGTCCAAGTAAAAGACATGCTTGTTGACAGTATAACTAGACATAACCAGAAACTTCTGGAAACATAAATGTGGTGCTCAGATGATGCGTAACAGCAGCAAACTTTTGTAACTATGAAAGACGATAAACCAACAAAAAGATGTATTGTATTGAATGTTGAAATAACACCACTAGAAGAGACTTTTGTAATTATGAACGAAGATAAACCAACAAAAAGATGAAACATGAAGAATGGTCTAAAAAAGATGTAACAGCATCAAACTTTTGTAATTATGAAAGAAGATAAAACCCAACAAAAAGATCTATTGTATTAAATGTTGAAATAAGACCACAAGAAGAAACTTTTGTAAAATAGCCAACAAAAAGATGTACTTTATCAAAAGTTGAAATAAGAAGAAGAGGAGGATGTTAAGTGGTGAGGGAGTGTGTGTATTACATACATGAGTCCCCCTTCTTTTCCTACAAGATGTACAATCTATTAAATACTTCAATTTACTTATACCTCAGCATATCGCATTTTCACTAAGGTGTTTTCACTACTTCCACCGGCTCAATTTGCCTTCACCTTTATATTTGCAGAAGAACTTAGGAACTTCAGATTGAAATTCAGATAATTAGCACTATGGAGGAGTCAAGCAGTTTTTCTTTCTAGTTACTCTATCATGAAACCAAGGTGAAACACATCCCATTATGAACATCAGTCCAATTCATTAATCAGTTATCCATACTTCTTATGGACAGTTGGGAAAAGAATACTAATTTTACGTATCTTAGCCTCAAGCATCCATGGTAATATCATGACAGGCTGATGTTGATCCAAGATATAAACAATCTATTGGCAGCACTGGCCAAGTGAGGAGGGAATTTTGTGAACATGTGGAAAAAAGCAGCCTCTGGCAACCCCATCATGTACAGATATACGGAAGCTGATACCAGAGATGCTTTAGATTTTCCTTTCTCTGGTTCATAGGTAAAGGATTCCTAATCCTTCTTGTATGCTAAATATTTCTTTCATATATCACAAATATATTCCATCTCCAGTTCCTGAAAGTTACTACTTCTACTAATACTATTATATTATTGTTATTATTAATGATAAATAATTCTACCTGTGAATCCATTTATAAAGTACATAACTGATTCTAAATATAAATCTAATCATATAACTCATAGTTAAAATGTACAAAGAAAACATAAATCAGTCTTACAGTTTTATTATAAAACAGTGCCAACAAAAGTCACTGGGCTTTAATTGCATCACCATGACCAGTCAACTTCAAAAGTCCTTGACCATATGCAGCCAAATTCGCATTTGACTAATTACAGATTTTTGCTGCCAAAAACAAGAATTTATAATCACAGTTCCAAGAACATAATAGCCTACCACAGCTAAATATGGATAAGGTTAAAATAACATACCGTTAGAACAATAAGATTCCTAACTTCAAGGACAGAAGTGGTAACAACAGTATTTCCACCACCATCAATTTTGATTTTAGAGTTCAACATGAGTAACATCTTCACAGCCACTCTAAATGCCCCAAAAACCTTCACTCATTTACAAAAACAAACACACAAACAAGAAAGGCATTTTAGACCATGAATAGAGCATTGGAATGTAAAATGATAGAAGAAAATAATACTTTTCTTATTGAATGGATGTAAAATACAGTGTAAGTCCTACCTATTTATATAGGTCAGGAAGACACAAAAAGGAAACAGATAAAGTATAAAAAAGAAAGAGATAAACCACAGAATATCTAGTGATTCTCCAGCACTGCTATAAATTTGGGCGTATAGGTAATATGTCTGAGAGTTTGTTACAAATGTACTTAATCCTCAGACCTCGGAGAGACTTAGTGAAAATGTTTGTTAGTTGGTCACTCGAGTTGACGAAACTAGTGGTCATGCATCCTGAGGCAATCTTCTCTCGAATGAAGTAACATTCCACTTCAATATGTTTGGTCCTCTCATGAAAAACTGGGTTTGAGGCAATGTGTAGGGCTGCTTGGTTATCACACACAAGCGTCATTTGGTCATCTTTCCAAATCTTAGCTTCTGAAGAAGCTGTTTGAGGCATATAAGTTTACAAGTTGCCAAAGTCATAGCTCGATACTCAGCTTCAGTAGTAGACCTTGCCACTACATCCTACACTATAAGAAAAAAGACCTACCTTAACGGTTACTAACTGTCATCGTATGTGTTATATGTCATCATAACTTCCTAGTCTTATATGTCGTCTATTGCAGTGTCAAGGTAGGTGTATCAACAACCTTGACATATATAAAATGTTAATGAATGTGTTTTTCTATTAATTAATATAACTTATCTCTACCACTCATAATATGTCAAGGTTTGTGTTCAAATAAATCATGGTTTCTTTAAAAAATATGTCCAAGGTAAGAGATCTTCCACCATAGTTATAAGTGGAATATTTAAAAGAGCATATGCCATGATAGCCTTTGAAAATATTTAAAATAAGCTTTTAAATGTTGCAATGAAGAGTTAGACGCAAAATAACTTGTTGGTATATTGAAAATTCTTTATACTTAATTTAAACACTTATTACAAAATATACCTTGTTTTTCATAAACTAAGACTTTATTTTGTTAACCACAGTACACCATATAAATATGCATGTAGCTAGTAAAACACATGTACATATATTGTGTTAAATTGAATTAAGTTGTCCTCCCTTTCAATATACAAACAAGAAATAATATATTCAAAGAAAGCTAAAACAGCTTTTACTTTAGAATAAAAGATGCAAGATAATGCTCATCCAAGTTTTATTTATAATACATAAAATAAAAAATAAAAAAACTCATAGAACCAATAGATAAATTATACAACCAAAATATTAATAACCATGTATGTATATAAATCTTTACAAATGTCTACATGTGAAAAACCACGAGTCTTTCACTAACGACTGTGTAAAAAAGTAAATAAACAAATGACACTAATTAATTATTAGTCGAAGATGAAATCCATGTAATAAAAATCTTAGCCAACTTACACAAACTTTAATCTTACAAAATAACAGTGTACAAACCAAAAATATTAGTAACACATTTGTATATACATCTTGAAATCTACGTAAGAAAAATACCATCTTGAGTCTTTCGATTAGCGATACCTATGCCAAATAAAACCAGGAAATAAAAAAATGATATTAAGTAATTATTGGTATAAGATGAAACCTTGTAATGAAACTTTAAGAACTACACAAACTTTAATCTTACTAAAATAACAATTATACAACCAAAATGATAATAAACGGGGATGTATATACATCTTCCCCGATTCTCTTTGCAAAAAAACCATATGAAGCCTTTCACTAGTTGAAACCTATACCAAATAATACAAAGAAATAATACCAACTAATTATCAATTCAAGATGAAATTCATCTAATTATTCCTCAATAACTATATAAACTTTCATCTTACCAAAACAACAACTGTATGATAAAATATTAATATTTTTAGATGTCTGGAGATCTAAAAATCTTTTAGCAAAAAACCATCTTGAGTATTTCACCATCCGAGAAACTTGTACCAAATAAAATAAGTAAATATTAACTAATTATTTGGTTCAAGATGAAAATCCATCTATTGAAACCTTAGTAAATACACAAACTTTTTTATCTTACCAAAATAACTATATACAACCAAAATAATACAATAACTCAATGCATATACATGTTGAAATGTCACCATGGAAAAAAGGATCTTAAGCCTTTTACTATCCTAAAACCTATAACAAAAATACATAAATAAATGATATTAATTAAATATTGGTTGAAGATATCTTAGTAACTACAAAAACTTTCATCATGCCAAATAAAACCCTGTAAACAAAAAAAAACATCGAACCCATTGCTTTATATAAATTTTGAAGTATATGAAATAGAAAGACTCAATGCAAAATTAGTCTATTTACCTGTTGAAGCAAGAGAGTGTTGACAAAATCCACCCACTCTGATCTTAATAAATTTATTTCATGCTGAGTATAGATATTTTTTTCCATTAAACTGACATATTATTAATAATAAAAAAAATGTTAACATAACAACATATTCATATATAAAACTTTATAGTACTTAAAAAATATTATAGTTGAGTTCATACCTTCAACTTGAGTAGGCTCAAACAAAAAATGATCTCATTCATATACTTCATCACATGATAACCACAATGAACCCCTCCATGTTGTCTAGGACTCTACATGGAGCTCATGTATAATTAGAAAATGTATACATATATAATGTGATAAAACTTCCGTGAACCTAAATATTTACGTAAACCAAAGGTAAAAATATGATATTTATTCAACTAAAGTAATTCCAAATTTAATAGAAAAAAATAAAATATAGCATGAATTTAAAACACCCAGTAGATTTATTAAGGAGAGATTGAAGAAAATGGTCATGTTATCTTACCTCGACACATATCAATTAAGGTCTTTCTTGTAAGCTTTCTTTTGCTGAAGAATAAATTCGAAATGCCCTATAATAAGAATTTAAGAAAATTAAGATACATTTCAACCATGAATATACTTAATCTAGCAGCTATAAAAGGGAAGATACATACATGTTATTACTTCTTGAAAGTGCTAGTTGGCTTATCTTGCAAAATTGATAAAACACGATCATTGTTTCAATTTTTATAACCCTCGGCACCGATGAAAGCTGAGGATAACAAACACAAATTAAAAGATCGTGAGAAGTAATTTGATAATAAAACATGAATAATGAAAATCTTATATCATTATCTAAGACAATTACCCTGGGTTGTATGGGACAAAAATATACTCAGCTTTTCTTGAATTTATCAATCTTAACGATGTATCGAGCTCATTTTCCAACTTTGGTTTTGTTGTTCCGACTTTAGAAACTTCTTCACGGATTCACAAATATCCAACTTCCTCCTCATTGTATCTCTCATCTCTTGATACAAGTACCTAAGAAAATTGAAATATATAAGAGATATTAGTACCATAAAATATAACTTGAACTCAATGCACATGTAAGAAAACCCACCATATGTAAAAACAAATACAGTTTGATGAAACCTCTGCCTCCGATATGATATACTCCATATCTTCTACCAAAAGAAATGTGAAAAATTCATACCCAAACGAGATCTTGAGGTGTACTCTTGAAATTTAGTCTATCTTTCAAAATGCTAAAGCATTTTAGCTTGTGGTTGAATATCCTTTGGATTTTCTTTCTTTTCGTTGCTCAAATAGGTTTCTGCGAGGTATCTTTGTTTGCTTTCTTCTTAACTTCTCATTTTCTTCAATACATAGTCGATAATTAGAACATTATTGCATTAGTAAGAAGCAAAACACTATAAAACAAATTAACTTTTGTGAAAATTACATGATATACCTCTTGTCCTCCTTAAGCTAGCCATCCTGAAACTCGTGACCATAATATCTAGGTACTTGACTCCATCCCTCATTTTAGAGACATTTGGAAGCGGTAGAAAAGACATCGAGGTTGAACGGGATGAAGGATGGTGACTTTGTAGTTCGGACCATCATTTACTTCGGGAACATATGTTGCATATGCGGCAGTAAACCTCTCTAGTCTCTATGGCGAGTCATATTTTTAACGTTATAAAAATTAAAAAATATGTCACTACGACTGGTATACAAATATGAATATCCACCCAAAATGTAGCGCCTCAAGCTTGAGAAGTGCAGACAACGAGTCGACATCGGAATACTAGTGGATGTCGGGTAACTTGAGCACCACTCATGAAAATCAGTAGAGTCTCCCTTATGCGGGGCTCACACTTGAAATACGAGACTTGTCCCAAACAGTTCACAATGACCACACGGGGTCCACATGCAAGTAAAATAATGGCCACTTAGGCCCCTGCATTAATACTCACAAAATACATCAACTATATACAATAGTTTAAGAGTTAATAAATCACTCTTAATTCAACAGATATTAAAATTATAACATTCTAATACATGTTATACAACAACATCAAAGCCCTGAAGTCGGCTTTCTTCTCCAGCTTGACCTCTAATGAGTGCCGCCTTCCCAATCGCTCCCTGTACCTAAAATAGTAATCCCTCGACAAGGTGAGCAAAGCCCAGTAGAGATAATTTCCTACATGGGTTACTCCCCACCTAAGTGCACATGCCATGGTAAACAATCACATTCAAGCAATTACATGAACTTACTCGAATGTCTACATATTGATCCATGTCTCGAGTCCTCAGGCTCCCTCACATATGCCTACCCGAATCACGAGTAAATCATCCAGGTTTTCAAAACAAAAGATTTTGTTCTCGAAAACTCCTCTGAATTCGATAAATACATTTAGACCACCCTCGGGGCGTGCGGATATTTCTCCAGCTTGAGTCATGGGTTAGCTTAGAGATGAAGCTTGTTGGGCCAAACTCTCCCAAGAAGCGATTCTTCGGAAAATCTTAAAATTAAATTCCATTCATAAACATTTGAATTTTTCTTTCAATTTTGTAATGTGACCTCCTCTAATATTACAGGGTGCCCGTGCATATGGAATGCATGATGCAATCCCAAAAACATTCATGCTATTGTATTCCACATGCATATATATTAACATAATTAAATCACATAAATCATGTTATGCAAATTCACTATCAATAACACAAAATTAAGCTCACATGAGCTAATTAACAAACACAAACAATTCATTTTGAATCACTTAACATCATAAAAGCCTTGCAAAAATCAAATCAGCATTCACGTGAGCAGTGAACCCTCGGTTGGCCTTTGTTCACGGCCACTCGATTTGGGATTTTCTTCATTCGAGTTCTAAAGGTTTTGAGGCCAGAGATTTGCGAAACTAAATCAAACTAGGACTATCCCTAACCATTCACATGGCTCTTAGCGAGAATAACACAGTAGGAAAAAGATCCCTACCTCTTGGAGTTGTCGGAACTCCTCCAAATCGGGTGTCACGTGTAGCCCTACTTACGTGGGTCGACTTTTGTTTCTTGCTTTCCGGGTCGGGCGACGGTCGAGCAGTGAATCTAGAGAGAAGAAGCTCTCTCTCTCTCTCTAAAACACAAAACCAGAATCCACTGCCACCTCCTGCACGTTTTGGCTTTCAAAATGGGGAAGACAACTATTTGGCTTTTGTCTTATCTCATTAACAATTCTCATAATTCCACTTATGTCCCATTTTGTCTTGATTTTGACACTTGGCACAATCTAAGCCGTCCATTTCCATCATCTCTCTAATCTTGCAACATATGTCACAAGAGTATATGTAGTAGGTAACTTTTGTCACATCACATGTCTCTCAAACCCATTTTACGGCACCCGGCACCTCGAAAAACATGAAATTCCGACTATCTCGGAATTCGACAAAATCGACATTGGTAAGCTAGATTTGTGAGAACGATTCAAACGATGAAGTCCGTTTTGTTATCCGAAATCTAGAAAATTTCGAATTTTACGAAATGACCATTTTACCCTTTTTAGAAAATTGGAATTTTCTCGGTCTTCTCCCCTCCTTAAAAGAAAGAGATTTAGTCGAGTGTGCGATCACTACGAATCACATGCATACAGCGTGCACCATGCCATGCATGTAAACTAGTCATTTAAGGATTAAACCACGTACCTTCATCCCTAAACAAGAAGGGATAGGTGGCTGCATCATGTCCTCGCTCCCGTTTGTTTCTCCTCCACTCCACGGTGTTGCCATAGGACCCTCACTAGCCTCACGGTCTTGCGTCACAAAACCTGATCCCGGCTATCCACAATGCACACTAGTCCCTCCTCGAAGGTCCCATCCGTGTCAACCTCAATCTCTCCTCAATCCACTACATGGTGGATCTGCAGGTGTACCTCAGAACTTTGATGTGAAATACCTCATTAGGACACGACATGCTAGGTAGGTAAACTGAGCACTGGTATGCTCACGGTGCTACCCTCTCGAGTATGTGAAGGGGCCCGATGACCTCTGCGATAGCTCGCTTATCGAACGACCCGGCTCCTCTCTTAGGCATCACGCTTTAAGAAGGCGTGATCTTGACCTCGGAAACTCTGGGGTCGGCGTGCGCTCAAGGCGCCCAACTCTTACTGGCTCTGGCCGGAAGTGAGAAGACGTTGTCGTATCAAGCTCACCTTCTAGGAGGTGTCTCTAATCAGATCGGGACCGATGATGGAGCTCTCTCCCACCTCGGTCCAACATATGTCGTGTCTGCATGGCCTCCGCCTGTGCCTCATATGGTGCCATCGCATACTACTTTGATAAATTTTGTTGTAGGCGAATTCCACGAAGGGAAAATGCTCCTCCCAGCTACCCTTATGATCCAGGACGCATGCTCGCAGCATGTCCTTTAACACACAATATAGTCCTCTCGTGACTATGGCTCTGTGGGTGGAAGCCCAGCACTCATGGTAAGCGGGTGTGCGCGTGGCCTTTAGGCTCTGAAAGTCTTGTTTGTGCGCTCTCGGGTCTCTATCAGGCAATGGATCTTTGAGAATTTTCTATGTAGCGGGACTATCTCTCGAATGTACAACTGGCAGAATCTCTCTCTCAATCTGAAGGTCTAATCGCATTGCTAGAAATGTCTTGGGCTTAGTAGAGGTCGGTCCTATCACCAATGCAGCATCATGTCCTTACGATTGTGCGTGGTAGGTGGGTCCACGAAATCCATCGTGACATGCTCACTTCCGCCGACCTCCGATGGTGGTAGCCACCTCACCAAGCTGGTGCTTTCGACCTTAACTGGCGTACGTGAGACATCGTCGAACAAGTCCCTGCGTGTCTCTTCATCCCAGCTCGTCGTCTTAGCGTGAAGATCTGTTTTATCTTATTGCCACACGGATTGCGCGTGAGTGAGGCGGAGTGAAACGCCTTGAGAATCTCCTCTCTCAGATAAGTTTCCTGTTTGGGGAACCACTCTTGCTATCTATAAGAGACTGCATGCGGCATTGGGCGGTCAGAGCCGCATCGCAGCGCGGCGTGCGGGTCCACGATGGACACTATCTTTGCGATCCGCCCACTGGGGACTCAATCACTCTGCTTTCAAAAGAGCGGTGTAACCACTAACTCTGCATTACTGAGTGCGCTGGCGACCACGCGGCCTTGTCCCGCGGTCTGGCATCGCCACTCCTAGGAAGCTATACTATTGTGCTCCCGAAGTGACTTGGTAAGCGCGCATTGACACACATTTGCCTTACCAGTGGTGTGAGTGAAGTCATAATCCTCTGAGGCTTCCATCCATGGCGTTGCTTATCATGTGTGAGGTCTAGTTGCGTGAAAATACTTCAAACTTTGTAGTGCAGTACACCTCGAACTCCTCACATATAAATAGTGACCGAATCTTCAAGGCGAGCTGAGCCGCAAACTCCATGTCGTGTGTGGGGTAGTCTTGCTCATGATTCTTATTTGACGGGAATCATAGCTGCCTCTGGGATTGCATCAAAACACATCCAGTCCAAGGCCCTCAGAGGCATCGGTATACTATATTACACATCTGTTCGGGTTCCATCAAAGATGGATTTGGCATTAAGCCTCTTCTTGATTCCTAGAATGCCCTCACATCGGTCATCCCAATCGAGCGACCTCTTTAAGATTGATCTCATCATGGTGCGACTAATCGGGAGAAATCTCGATGAATCTCAGTGCATTTGAGCTGATCTAAACTACGTGTCTGTTGACTTGACCTCGCCACGACTCATCACGGCGCCAACCTTCTGGGCCTTTGACACTTTAATCGCGACACGCGTGTCATAAAAATCTCACCTCGATGAAGCGAAACTGCTTTGAACTTTTGGCATATAGTTGATGATCTGCCGCCAGCTGTAACATGATCTCAAAGCCATTACTATTATACACTCTGGTGGGAGTACAGATCAAAATGTCATCCACAAAGACCACAATGAAACTGATCCGAGATAGGGTTGGAATACCATATGCCAGGATTTATAGTAAAATGGGTTGGGGCGTCAAACCGATCTCAAAAAGGGCATCACCCAGTAAACTTAAAGTGCGTAACAAAGTCTAGCGCGTTTATCTTAGGGATATCGTCTCCCAACCCTCGGTTGATGACGGCGGTCGAAGGTCTATCTTGGAATCAGGCTGCGCTCCTCTCAGTGATCGAAGCGGATGTCGATCCTCGGCGATGGAGTGCAGATTCTTGATCGTAACCTGTTCGACTACACCTTAATCAATGCCCCGCGGTCGAAGGGTTTTGTCACTTCTTTTATAAATGAACGAGCGCCCGTGGTGAAGTGCTCGGTCTAATGAATCCCTTGTCTAGTAACTCCTGTGGTGGACTGCGAGTTCCTACTGACTCAGCTGGTGCCATCATCTGGAGTCATAGAGATGGGCGATACCAGGGTGTGGCTTCGATCACAGAAGTCACTGACCCTCTGCGGAAGCGATCGTGCTCATCCGGGAGCGTCATCATGTAAGCTACTCGAGTGGTCTAAGTCAGGTCTCACCTCGTGTTCTAGGAATTAGGCTCATTGGCTAACCCATGGCTGTCACGACACAGTTTCGTGCTTTGTACGGGAAAAATATCATGTTTGTCCCACCAAGTACAGCCACGATGCGAGATCCTGGCGTGTAGGCGGGTGCCCTCTGCACGCTCCTGATCGATGTGACCACGTAACTTTGTCGGTGATCCACTTTGGGATGACGTCGAACTTCTGCATGTCGTGACCTCAGTCCGGTGTCTGAGATCTCGGCTTCCATAACCCGACATATCATCCTATGTCCTGCGCAATCCTATGGGAGAACTCTCACATCTGAGCTCCTCTGGGTCTCAGCCTCCCAGAAGCTGACTCATCCTGAATGGCCAGCGTGTGGATGAATCAGATGCACGAGTCAAATAATACTCTTGCCCCATGCTTGAGATGTAACGTGCAATATATAGCTGGTGGTCTGGCCGACGGTAGATGGTGTGATAGGCGTGGCTACGCCTCCCGAGACACGGCGATCCACCACTGTGGGCTGTCATCTACTAGGCCAGTAGTCGCCCCTTTGGCTGCACATTATGCTTGAGAGGTGCGTGCGGCTCCCCGGCGAATCTTGGCTCCACTACGGCTGTCCAGGGGTGTGGAGAGTGCTTGCTATCATCCTCTGTTCTCGCACTCTTTGGACTGTGCTATCGAAAACCACTGGGATCCTTGTCTCACCAGAGCGATCCACTCCTCGTAATGTCGAGTGCTAGCAATGGTAGCACACCATTTGCCACTTTGGCCGTGACCCCAGTCTGTCCACGGCCTGGGTCTGTGGCGATACTTGACCCTCACGTGAACTAGACCCTCTGCTTCCTTTCCGAGATTAGAAAAGCGACTCTCCTTCCTCTTGCTACTTACGCATCAGGGTGCTACGGCGTCTCGATCTCTCTCCTCTGTAGTGAGTGTCTGACCAGTGGAGTCCGTGTTACGTAGGCGAAATCCTAACATCACCAGAATGAATGACTTCGACCCGTTCTCGAATCTCTTAATTTATCCATGTCGTGGCCACGTAGTCATCAATGAGTAAGGCTAGCTACGTAGCAGATCTAGCCATATAATCCATCACGGTCATCGTCCACAGCCGGCTCTAGGAACTCCGAGGCCTTAGTGTGTGACGATGTCACCGATGCCCACCCGGCATGAGAGCGGCTCACGGAACTGCGCCCGTATCATTGCCTCACAGGTCTACAGAGGTCTTTGCACAGTTCCACCATGCTTGGAGCTCACCTCAGTGGAGCATGACTAGTCCTAATCTGGTCGTGTCGGGAAGTGGCTCTCCCTGGCCTCATAACACCTTCTCGTCTGCATGGAACAGTATTTGCTGTCACACCTCGATTCCGGTCAGGCAGGTTAGTGGATCAGGCTGAGTTGGGGCGCGAGACTATCAGGACTCTTTACTGTTTTTTTCTCGGTGAACTTAAAAACATAATCAAAATATCATATACAAAATAAAACTACCACGTAGTGTTTACAGGTATCTAAACACATTACGAGTCCAGTTACATATCTGAAAACTTTACTTTTACATTCTGAATCGAGCACGGAACCTCGTGATGGACCCTATAGTGTCTTTGACTGACCATATCGCAGGCTTTGGGACGTCTTCTCACATTACCTGGGTTCAAAATCGTTGCTAAACTTAAGCAGAGAAATTGGGAACATATGACTTATACATAAACATATGCTTATACTAAATCATAATAATCATATAACAATACTTGGATCTCGAGTCTTGAATTCATATAACGGATTACATACACATAATTATCCTTGTAACCAACTTGTACTTGTTCAGATACGTATAAGGGTAATGAACTTATAAGCATAACAATCTTATACTTACTCAGGCGACACTTATGGCGGACTTATTCAGCATTCCTATCTCGGATTGGACACATATTTATGCATATCAAGCGTATACTTATTTAGATCTCGAAGGACATATATAACGGACTTATCTCTTTGGTACTTGTCTCAGGACTTATAATTGTACAAATCTCTGAAGTAGGAGTTCAGGCTTATCTTTATCTGGCGTATTGAGTAACATATCTATCTCTCGCTGGATCTCGTGGAGTTTACAGACTTAGCCACTTATCTGAGGAATTGCCCATACCGTATTAGTGCCCACCATATCTCGAGATCTCCCGTAGGAGTTCTGAGAACTTATGCTTATCTCTGAGGTACCCTTAGATTTCCTGAGGCTTATACTTATACTGGGTTTACGCGCGAATTTTTAGTAGGTACTCTGAGAGATATTCTGGAACATATCTTGGTATTGTAGAGACTTATCCTTATACGGAAATTTTGTGGTACTCTTTGTTTATCCTTATCCCAGGAGCTTATACCGGAGGTACGTAGGTACTACCGAAATTAATCAGATACAAGTACCATAGGTACTACAGAAATTAATCAAATCTGGTACTTCAGGTACTGAGAAATTAATCAAATCTGAAGTACCAGTGAGTACTACGAAATAAATGAATCTGAGTACAGTAAGTACTACGAAATTAATCATATCTGGAAATGCAGGTGGGTGCTGATGAAAGCTCGGAGATACAAAGTACGGTAGTTTTCTGGAACTCATACTTGTTCTTGTGTTGGATCTTAGTAAGCATATTCTTGTTTCTGTCTTTGGATCTATAGCATGTTGGAGCTTGTTGCATATTTACGGGATCATATCACGGGGCTTTGTTAAACAGAATTGCAGTGAGGGTTTTTATATTCCACTATCTGGAACACCATGGGCACATGGACTTCTGTCACTATTTGAGTGGAACCTCTCAGTGGATTATTACAGAACATGTATTTTTAAAAGATGTGGAAGATGTAGATCATGGAGACATTCCTCAGGTGTATGGGCCTCTTGAACATATATTGCAAACTTATACTTGTTTTGCAGACTCAGAAGCCACCGTAATTTTCGGAAGACTAGCCTGGAACATGAGTTATCATGACTTATGCCATATTCGAACATGCCATTTTTGTTCTGGAGTACAGACCAGACACCTCACGGAACTTCATACATTGGAACACAGACTTTCATGGGCACTAGGATTTTAACATACCAAATAAGTGGGCACCTAGAGCAGATCTGGGGTGCAGCCAGGTAAATTCAGGATTCTTTACCACTGTTGACTGTTTTTACCACTTATTCTTTATTGATCTTATCATATAACTGTTTGACTACCGCGGACCAATCATAAGAAATAAGTAGGACCTTGACACAATAAGTGCCCGAAGGTGTCTGATCTTGGGGTGCCATAGCCTGGCAGTCTGAAGCGCGATCGAGTGCATTAGCACTGTCGAAGTCTGCAGTCTTTGACGAGAGATCTTAGTAACACTGTCGAGAATCTGAAATCTTGAGTAGGACGATGCCCATGTAGCAGGAGTTAAAGTAGCACTATGAAGTCTGCAGAAGTACTAATCGGGATGTCGTAGCACTAATGTCGGGGAGTGTCGAAGCAACGTCGAGCGTCACTCAGTCATTTTAGGTCTAGGTAGTCATACGATCATATGTGTTTTCAAGGCTCATATATCTTAATCACATTCTGTGTTCATGACATATTACTTTTCATGTTCATGTTCATGTTTTAGTTCGTTTTCAGGTTTCATATCGCCAGTTTCATGAACACATCTTATATTGCATTTCCCATACTTTTCTTGTTTCATGCCTATTACATATGGCATTTCATATATATGCAATTATGATGCTATGTATTCACACGTCATTCATGTGATAGCATTACTGCAGTGAGTCCTGCTTTCTTTATAAATTCGAATGTCATTCAATTGGATCATCCAAACTAAAAGTTATGGCATTTTTCATGCCAAACTAGTCCAATTCACCAGATATCACACTCGGAAACCGAGTTTGAAATACCCATTTTCCGGTGTATTGACTCCATATTTGACAACTAGTTCTTTATACTCCTTTAAAGCTAAGGTCTTAGGGTTCTCCTCAGTAAGATCCGTGGGAACATCAGACTCAAGTTATGTCCCTAAACAACTTGAGACTACTCTATGGTACTTGGAGACGAGGAATTTGGCTTGAACATAGCCACTTTTGAGTGGTGCGAGCCACATAGAGTCAGAATTTGAAGGTATCTATTTCAGGATGTTTGGTTTTCCTTGAAGTTTATTTTAAGTAACAACTTGAATAACTCAAATCGGATCAGAAATGAGCAAATTATGGCCAAAATACAAACACTGATCAAAATAGAAAAACAGAACACTACAATGGGAGTACCGCTCTGATCGATGCAGTGCTTGACCAGTGCCAGGTCTGACCCCTCGAATTGCCCCGAGGAATGTGGGTTTCTTCCTTTTTCCATATCTTGCTACCCAAATCAACTCAATACTCATATACATCAAAACCACTTAAAGTGTCTTGTAATCTCTTTTTCTATAGATCATCTTTCATTACATATACTTTCTTCAAAAATTTTCATGAATTACTCAAAACCATTCTAATATGGGTCTTAACCCATTATGACCCAATTACGGATCAGTTAGGGTTTGTTCTAAACCCTAACTCAATTACTTGCCATTTAACCATGAATCCAACCTCAAGGGAGGATTCCATACTCATCTTGTTCCATATGGGGTTTTACCAACCCTAATTTCAAGAGATCCAAGGTTAGGATGAAATTCTAACAAAACCCTAGATTTGGGGACAAGCCATTAACCATACAAGACCTTAGAATTCCATACAAGAAAACCAAAGATCCATACCAAATCTTACTAGAATCCATACCTTTTTGCTTGGCTTCTCTTCTTCTCCTCTTCCTCTTCCCCTTCTTCTTCTTCTCCCCTTCTCTCTTCTCTCTCTACGGTTTATTCTCCCCCAAATGAGACGGAATTTGAGGTCTTACCGTCAAAGGTTTTCCTTAGGCGTGTTGGCTCCCAAAACCCATTTTGGAGTTAAGTTTCCATTATTTCACTTTAGTCCTTCAATTCCTCTCTTTTTCCTGCGTCAAGTTAGGCATAATTCTTTTAACCCGCCGCCTTTATGCTTATGACCATGCCCCTTTTGGCAAATTACATATTGCCCTTGTATCTTCATACAAATTACGAGTTTAAATTTCCAGGTTTGCATTTTAAATTACTAAAAATTCAAATTATGCTTATAAAATACCTAAACATGTCGAGAAGCGACTAGGGTATGTCGAGGGTATTCTGTTTGCCACCATCGGATCTCACTCCCTTGTGAGATGTCGGGAGGATGATGTGCCACAAACCTCTTGGAGTTACTGGGACCTCCCACGACCTCTTTGCACTAGCACGTGCAATAGCGACAGCCGCGATCCCGACTCAACGAGGCTGCTTTGGTCAAATACGGTGGTGCGACCCGGTACCCATGGGCGACCTCTACGTCCTCGCCCTCGACTAGCCATCTACGCCAGATAGCGGAGTTAATATTCCCATGCGGAGTGTCTACAGGCGTAAACACGGCCTCGGGCACTATTATTCACATATTAAAACAATATTTCATAGACTATGTCCATGCATTCATAGGTAATGCAAGACAATTAATTCAATATATCAAATCATATTTAGCAAAAAAAAAAAAATTTTATTTTGTCTCATTTTATTTTATTTTATTTTTTTTTTTAATTTTTTTTTTTGAAAAATCTTGTGAACAGTGTTCATGAACAATGGTCCAAACAGTGACTGAAAAAAGTGCACTGAGTCAAAACTAGGTTGGGTGCACCAGGTGCCTGACTGAACCAGTGCAACGCCTTCTTTGGCGTCTTGCCACGGTAATGGCATTGGCCGTCGTGTCGTGGAGCACCGCGATGCCGGTAATCGCGGGGAGTCCCACGCCTTGGCCGTGTAGCGCCGCGGCCTGCAGTGTCCACCGCTCGCCTGCTGCGCCGTATCGCGCCTCGCGTCACCCCCGCTTTGCGGCCGATCTGATTTTGTATGGCGACCGGCGCTCGACGGCGCCTTTGCGCTCCCGTGTCGTAGCGGCGCGCCCTCGGCCGTATCGCAGGCTGCTTGGCCGTATCGTGGCCGCGGTGGTCGTGTCGTGACCTTTGGCTGCACCCCTCGGCTGCTAGCCTTGTGTCACGATGATGGTTTGTATCGTGACCAGCAAGCGAAAATGAGCGTGGCATTCCGATCCTCTGTTTTTTCACATCATTTTTTTTCATTCCATTTCTTGGAAAATCACCCGATATATATATATATATATATATATATATATATATATATATATATATATATATATTCCGATAAACCAAATAAATTTATTAAAATTTATTTTATTTAATTTTTTTTTCTAGTTTTATACACTGTAAAACCTTAGAAAAATTTTCTTCACATCAATTTTTTATTTTTTTCATTTAATTCTGGACCATTTTGTCCAAAATTTCTCAAACATAGATTCACGTTTTCTGACCACAGTGTTCAACATTTATTTTTTCCTATGTTAACATTCACCCGAGCACACAAATCACCGCAATTCATAACACACAATCACCTGATCACGCAAAACCGCGGTGCATGTAGTGTTACAAATCTGTCCGTGATTGTCTAGGTAATCACATACCTAACCACACAGAGCCACTAAATTGTGGTGTTCTTATAACTTACGACCATGGCCTAAGCCCCGAGTCCCCCAAGTAGCGGAATTCGCATACCTAAGCTTCTGATGCCAACTTTGTGAGGAAAGTGAGGTAGCGGGGACTAAGCTTATAAACACACCCCGTCGAGGCTCCGGGTGTACGTTTGCAGCGGCTCACGATGCCAAGACTGTGAGAAGCTTGTATCGGAACTAAACTTATGGATACCGAAGCGGGGCTCCACAGGTGTCGTTTACCTAAGCTACGATGCAAGGCTGTGGCAGCTGAGCCGGGGAGTCCGTTGAGCAACTTGGAAATCGACCGCGAATACTAGTGGATGTCGAGGTAACGACACCACTCATGAAATCCAGGGGCGGTCTCCCTTGTACGGGAGCTGCGAATACGAGAACTGTCCCCGAACGGAGTTCCACTGATGACCACCACGGGAGGTCCACATGCAAGTAAAATAATGGCCACTTGAATTTGCGTATACTCACAAAAACCGCGTAACTATATACAATAGTTTAAGAGTTAATAAATCACTCTTAATTGACATATATTAAAATTATAACATTCTAATAAATGTTCTCACAATGACATCAAAGCCCTGAAGTCGGCTCTTCTCAGCTTGACACTCTAATGAGTGCGCCTTCGATCGCTCACTGTGCACAGAAATAGTAATCCTCGGCCCGGGGTGAGCAAAGCCCGATGAGATAATTTCCACCATGGGTTGCCTCGGCCTAAGTGCACATGGCAAACAATCACATTCAAGCAGTACATGAACTTGCTGAATGTCATGACCAATCCATGTCGAGTCCTCATGAAGCTCCCTCACATATGCCTAAGCCGAATCACGAGTAAAATATCGGTTCAAAACAAAAGCTTTTGTTCTCGAAAACTCACTACCGAGCCATTAAATGGTGGACAGCCACCCTTCGAGGCGAATTCTTTGGATATTTCTCAGCAGCTGAGTCATGGGTCAGCTTCAAGGATGATGTTGGACAACTCTCTAAAGCGATTCTTGGGAAAATCTTATCAAATTCCTTTCACAAACATTTTCGTTTTTCTTTCAATTTTATGTCATGCGCTCCTCCTAATATTCTAGGAATTTTTGGTGCGTATGGAATGCGTGATCTCGATCGAAACATTCGTACTAATATATTCACATATATATATATTAACGCCAATTAAATCCACATAATCATGTTATGCAAATTCTGCATCCAATAACACGAGTGGCTCATGGTGATAGTGCAAACACAAACAATTCCTTTTGAATCACTTAACATCAAAAAATAACACCAAAAATCATGTCACTATTCATGTGAACAGTGAAACCCTCGGTTAGCCTTGTTCCACGACCACTGATTCTGGGATTTTTCTCATTCGGTTCAAGGTTTGGGGCTGAATTCTGGCTAAATCAAGCCTCGGGATATCACAATAATTCACGCGAAGCATAGCGAAGAATAACAGTAGGAAAAAGATATATACTTACAGGTTGTCGGGCTGTAAATCGGTGTCCACGTGTAGCCCTCGCCACGTAGATTGACTTTGTTTCTTGCTCCGTCGAGAACCGACGGTCCGAACGGCCGGAAATCTAGAGAGAATAAGATCTCTCTCTCTCTCTAAAACACAAAACCAGAACTCACTGCCGCCTCCTGCACATTTTGGCTTTCAAAATGGGGAAGACAACTATTTGGCTTTTGTCTTATCTCATTAACAATTCTCATAATTCCACTTATGTCCCCTTTTGTCTTGATTTTGACACTTGGCACAATCTAAGCCTTCAATTTCCATCATCTCTCTAATCTTGCAACATGTGTCATAAGAGTACATGTAGTAGGTAACTTTTGTCACATCACATGTCTCTCGAGCAGTTTCCTTTTAGGTGCCTCGAAAAATGTGAAATTCCAACTATCTTGGAATTCGACGTGATAACTAGATTTTGCGAGACGATTTCCAACGGTGAAGTCCGTTTCGTCATCCGAGATCTAGAAAAATTTCGGATTTTTACCGAAATGACCATTTTACCCTTTTTCCGAAAATTGGAATTTTCTCGGGTCTTACAAAAAAAACTATACTTTAATGCTAGTAATGGAACTAAGTCAAACATATATATACCTTGTCAATTGGATGTTGGAGTGGTTGTGTAACCTTCATCTCAATATGTTGTGATAATTGATGAACCTGCATGAATTAGCAATTGTTGGATATTTGTCTTGCTCATTTCAAAATGGGGTGTGGGAGAATGTTGTTAACTTATGATGAGTGGTGTTCAATATCCCGTTGTATATTAACTAAAGCTTCCTACCATTGACTAAGCATTTTTCATGCTCATACAATTCTTTCCTTCCTTTACATATCATTTCTCTTTCATCCATTTCAACAACTTTGCGATGACTTAGGAACATCAAAATATGCATTACGTTCTTGGTCCCTTATATACTCTACAGGGATGCTCAAGTGTTCCTAAAGCTTGTGTAAGTATATCATTTGAACTACTAGTAGGAATACCAAGCTTCTTGGCATTAGCAGTCAACTCATCCTACAAAACAACATAACAAGTTAGCTTGAATATCATATTTATAAGCTTTAGAACCTTAAACAGACATCATTTAAACAACATGTTGGGTTTCAACATCATATTTGCCTTCGCCTGCTCTGCTTGACTTCCCACAATTCCCATCTGACACGAGCTTCCTAGAACCACGTTTTTCATGCATTGCATAATATAATGATTTCAATAAATTAATAATTGTTGTAGATATAATAATAAAGCAAATCATTTATATTGTAAGATTATATAATATCAATCAAAATATAAATGATATTTGTTTTTAATTCTATAAAACATAATTGATATATTTTATTTGTATGCCTTTAATTTTTTTTCATTAAACAACTACATCCATTTTACCAACAATTTCTAAACATATCCCATTAACAATAAAAAAATTCTCTATCACATCACACAATCATTATATATTATAACTACAATATTAAATTTTCTCCTACTAATTAAGCATAAAATTTAAAAAATGTATGAATGAAAACAAGTGATTGCTTATCACTCTCGTCAAAGTCAGATGAACCCTACTAAGTCGTATGGAATACGTGGTTCAAAGACCTCTTCGCTTATGGCTTTCCACTCAGAAATTGCTTTGAAAGCCTATCCATAACCAATTTTCCATATTTGAGTCTCAATATATTGTAAATAAGGGTTCTTTAAGGTGTTCAAGGTCATCCTTATAAGGCATGATATAGTCTTTAGAGATGGTGCTTGAAACAGACCTGAACTTTCCCGTTTATTGATGTAATACAAGATTATTCTATATCTTCACAACTTGAACGTATTCTACAAATTCAATTAGTATCAAAATAACAGCACGTGAATGAATCGCATAAGATGGTGGAAGATAATTTAAAAATAATTATTTCATACCTAAACAATATCCCATAACTTTTCTTTCAACTCATTTGGCACTAGCCGCCAATCAAGATAGTCTACTAGAACCATGGTCTCGTAAGGACAATTCCAAGTAGAAACCAATATAGATCCATCACCAATTTCTATACCATAATCATTATAATCAATATTAATCTCTTTGACCCTTTGCATTTCATTATTTGTAATATTTGGTTTCATGGTTGATCCTCTAAACTTTTTTGCTCTTCTTTTGTATCGCACCCTCCTACATGAAAAGTAAAGAAAAATTTTTAACCACCCTTTATAAGTTAAATTGTAAAAATTAAACTAGCATATCAGAGTAACTACCTTTGTTTGTTTTTCCTTCAGGCTCCCATTTGTCACAATTGTAGACGCTGTGTACTCGAATGGCTAAAAGGTATGCTAAGACAACAACATTTTAACATTGATAACAATATAATTGTATAATGGAGATATAAAAATACATTATAATACATAGTCATACAATGGTAAAGGTTGAATATTTTACAAACTCGTGATTCTCTACTTTGTCGCCATGTTCAAATTAACACACAATTGTCACAATAATTTTTAAGAATATTCAATCAATTCAGAGGTTAGATTGTGTCAATGTGTGTTATTTCTAACTTCTATGTCATTATAACAATGTTTTATTTTGAAATTGTATTACATATAGTTTTTACCACCAAGTCTAATAAATATTGGCTTGTCTTATGTTTGTCATTATTTTCATTATATTATAAATTCAATCAACTTATAGACATCGATTATTTTATTTTATTTTATAAGTAACTTATAAACATTTGACATGAGAATGATCAAGTTAGCACCATGCAATATTGGTCAGATGAAGCATAACTTTTAGATTACCTCGCACCATTTTAATCTTTTCAATATGTAGAAACTCATCCAAATAACTTAAATGGGAAGTGCTGTTTATTATCTTTCCAATCTTATATCGCATGATTAACTTTCACTACAAGGAGGATTGTCTAAAAAATTAAGTCATTAAGTCGATTGCTTCATTCCTTACAATGCATAATCTAAAACTAAAGTTAAGGGATGTCAATGTATAAGCAACACTTATTTAACTATATCAATTAAGCTTAGAAAAGAAGTTTAGATACCTGTATATATATCAAATACATAAGTGGGTTTATCATTACAAATGGCAATGGCTGTGGCTAGAAAAATAAAGTTAACAAGAATAAAATAATAAACCATAATATCAATTACACACATGTCATTATATGTTAACGATAATTTAGCAATACAATACACTTAGTAATCACTAGTAGTAACTAAAGGTAGTACAAAAAATAAAACATGCCTAATATGCATTGGTCATGTTCAATCACAGAAAACCCTCTCTTCACACCAAGTTCACACAAATTCTCATTTGAGTCTTCAACTTTACTCCAGGATCCACATTAGTATCAGACGTTAATAAACGGGTGATGTTCCATACAATTGTTTGTGAAGTTGTCATCACCCTCTATGTCAAAAGAGTCCTTCGTCTCTTGAAAGAACAACAAACCATCTCTTAGATCAACTTGGTCTTTCAAGCATAAAATACTTGTTGGAGCTTGAGATTTCAAAATAAAAGGATCCTACTTTGTATGTCTCATTCCTCTCGTAGATCAACTTATCAGAAACCAAGCTCATCAACTTTGTCAATCGCTCTTATTATCAACTCAATCACACTTAAAAACACAAATCTTGAACATATTATAATCAAGGTCCCATATCTCTTTACAACCCCATAAAACACATCCACCAAGCACGTGATTCTTATCTTTGGCACTTGCACCTGCATGTGTAGTTGATGCTACAATACTAATGACCACTATTTTGCTAACTCCGTGTCTCATCACGCATCTCGTATGGTAACGACAACCATTAATGATATAACCAGATAAGTAAGAACTTGTTGTCTTAGTCCTTGTGTGCTTCACTTATCCTCTTCAATAGGTTCTTCATATTTCATCAAGAACCTACAAGATATTCATCCATAATATATATAAATGAATGTAGAATGAGGAAAGTATTCAGCCCATGGTGGTGATGCACCCTTAAGTTTCATACCTTTTCGCTTCTCAATAGCTTAAATGTGCGCACATGTTCATCCTCTAGCCACTTCACCTTTTAGACTGGACGAGATACTGCCTTCAAATATTTTATGTGATCACTATCAAGTAAAATAGGCAAGTCATGGTTCAGATTCACGTATGCGTAGCAACAAAGTCACATGTTCAGAGAGAGTTACCTATTACTTACTTTGATATAAGGTTGCATAATGGTTGTATTTTGCAGAACATAATGATGTGCTTGCTCCACCAAGTTATACTCATTAATAGTCATCAGACGTCTCCGTAAAGGTTTCCCATATTTCCATTCATCTTTCATAATTAGTTAGAATCCCAATTGCATCTATACTCCGATGAAACATCAGGCAAAACTCTAAAGCTTCTTCTGCAATATAACACTCAGCAATGCACCCTTCTGGATGATTACTGAAGGATCCCAACCCGGACAACTTCATGAACTAGGGACCTCCCCAAGACCCAATGGATATAGAAACTTTTCTTCAAACAATCAAATAAATCCATGAGCGAACCCTTTTACAACTTCACATATCTTTAGAAAATAAAGCTATGAAGTGGTAAATTTTTTTTCTTTTTTTTTTCAAATACTTAGATTTTTTCAGAAAATCATTTGAGTTTCCTTTGTTTTCTGACTTCTCTTAAATGAAAAACTCGAGGAAAGCATTTAAAAACACTTTTAAACTTCAAATTTTCAATTTCACACAGACTCCTCGTCCACAACCCAATCAAACACACAGATATACATATACATTTATTTACTTCAAATCATCAAAACATTCAAACCTTTCTTCTATTCCATGCACAACTTGATAAAAGATCGGGCTTGAGCCGACTTAAGCCTACGCCTACGTACTCGGGCCCACCGAGGGATCAAAAGGCCTTGCACGTAGTTCCTTTTTCAAAATATATACATATATACATATATACATGACAAAATATTCAACATATACAATATGCAAAATATATATACAATGCAGTCACAGCGCTGCCTCCGATGGTCGACCACTGCTGCAGGGGGATGCTCACCGGCCAAGACCCGTCTTCGGAACCGAAATTTTTGAAACATACTGAAAAGAGTGAGCTAAAGGAGCTCAAGTGAGTGTACATTTTCATTTAGACAACATTTTCAAGATATAACACAATAAATACTTATACAATTAAAAACCAATTTCAAGTGCTTTAAACTTTCTTTCTTCTTTCCGATGGAACTTTGATAAACACACTAAATGGGGCTTCCTGCATCGACTACAGGGATAGTCTCATTCCGGCCATAACCACTACACTCATGAGAAACTCACGCCGTATAGGTTCCAGTCATAGCACCTTATCACGTGTAAGGATATTACTCTTAAACACCTATTTCCCTCGCTAGTAACCTATAACTTTACCCCAAACTCTTACACGTTTTTATGCACTTCTACGATATCACTATGTCAAATTACATAGTGGTTGGGTAAATCCATCAAGAAACCTTTCTTCAAAATACATTTCTAAATCCATTTAAACACTTTACTTTATTATTTATACATTGATGCATTCTTACACATTTGTAAACTTCCATAATACTCTAACACATGCATACATATATAAGTTAATATAAATGAGAGAGATTTACAAGATAAAACATTTCCATATGCCTTAACATAAACTTCCATATGCATTAACATTTATATAAACATTTCCACAAATTTTTTCAGTTTAACATTAAAACCATTCACTTTAAAACTCAATTGTCAAACTATCATTTTTACACTCACTGCTCACCGCCTCAATCCCGCTGGGCTTCCTGCCTTGCTTTTAAATTTCACACACTCAACGAATACCTAACATAATCGTCGCGCATAGCGTGCAGAAACTTAACGTACTTCATACACAAGTCACTTTAGGGTCACACAACATTCATATAAAGCCAAATTAACAAATTACCCTTGATCACTAAAAAAAACTACTCATTTTGGCCAACCTTTTTCCAACAATACTCTATAGACTTTATGACCCAAAAAATTTTATTCAAACGGTCTTCAAAATTATGAAACTCTCCATATCAGTCCTTTATATATCCACGACATCTCTTTAAATTTTCAATTTAAAATTCCTTCTAAGGCCCTCAACCACATTATACAAATTACATCATGTTTTTTATGCCAATTTGGTTAACTCATCAATCACTCATCGTTATCCTTGATTTATGGATCTTTAACTCCATAAATTGAAATGGTTTTCTTTACCATTTGAAGATATGTTCTAATGTTTCTTCTCCAATTGGAATAACCCAATTCGGATCACCAAAACCCGGTTATTGTATTTTACATCTAGAGGACTAATTTTGCGTAAGAGAATCTGCACATACCACTTTGTTAAATTTTTAGGCACTTTGGGGTTACAATTTCTGCACTTCCTTCAGATAAATTTTTTCTCTAGGTCTATTTTACCCATAATTTGAATCACTCAATTTGGATGAGTGAAACTCCACTTATGACCAAACACTTACAACCATACCCAAAACAAGAAGAAAACAATGAGTTTACATGAGTCACCTTTCAGTCCGTATTTGGTTGCCTTAGAGCTACAATTTGCTCTTGGTCCCTTATATACATTTGTATCCCTATATCTTATGGTTCTTTACCAATTGGAATCAATTCATTTGGATGATTCTAACTTTTAATCTAATAAACAAAAACAAAGGGGTTTACATAAATTTTGGATAAAGATTCCTTTAAAAACCTAACATTCTCCTTGGTTTTTTCTTACAACCATTCCTCAAAATTCATCATGGAATTCATCCAAAACAACTCCATAATACTTGTATTATGGTTTGGAACCTCATACCACAAACCCTAGGTGAAAACTAAGAACTCATGAACTTGAACCCAAGTTCCACCAATTTATAAACCATATAATTATAATGATTCCACATTTATTTTACACCAATTGGGTTTTACCCTCATAACCTCAAGAATTCTAGGGTTAATGTGATTTTTCCACAAAACCCTAGACCAAAGGAGCACTAATCTCCATACCAAACCTTAGGAATCCAAAATACACTTGATTTAAAATAAAAACATACCTTTTTCTCCTTCTCCTTCCTCTTCTTCCTCTTCTTCCTCTTCTTTTCTCTTATTTTCTCCCTTCTCCTCCTCTCCTACGGGTTGCCTTAGAAATTTTGAGACCAAAATATGAGTTTTCGCTTTGGTTTCCTCTTTATAATATTAACTTTCCCTAATTGCAACTAAATCCTCATCTCTTTAATATTTTAAGATCAACTTATTTTATTTCTAAGGCATTCAATCTCTACTTTGATTATGATTTTCATATCCTTATGGCAATTACAATTTTGCCTTATGTCCCATTTGATCAATTGATTTTTATCCTTGTTCTAGTACTACAATTCTGCTCCATAACTTATGATTTCACAATTTCACCTCCAAAATACCATGACACTTAGTGCTCAGAGCACGCCCTACAGCTACATGTACTCGTACACTCCTCTCAGACTCATGCTACAATTCGATTCGAACATAACCTCTTAGAACTTTCATATATCTTTCTAAATGGGTACATCCATCCTCATGTACATCGTCCACATAGTCTTACCTCTTCTACTACAAATGAATTGCTAATGAAGCATGATATCAAAATGGAAGGTGGAAATACTTCTGTTAAGCACAAAGTGACTACTATGTCTCTGGTTGCAAATCATCCAATTTTGACATCCACTACCTTGGCACAAAGTGCACAGTGAAGTAGCTAAACAATCTCGTAATGCATATCCGACATGCTTAGTAACACCGATCTAATCGCTTACTAGCAATAGTTGCCATAAGTGCATGATAATCATGGGATTTCAAGATCATGGAGTTTAGCTCTTCCACCAACACAAGGTTCTGCAAAGTTTCTGAATAATAACCTCCAAGAACTTTCAAAATAGCTAAACTTATGTAATAATGCCTTTTCCATTCTACTCATGTATAACATGTAGAGTAGATAAGTTCCTTCAACTCCAACTCTTTGGTGCTAATTCCGCCTTAAGCTCCATTTCAATAAGATCAAGTTGAGAATTGAGTCCATCCTTTGTTTTACCTGGAATGTTAAGCAAAGTTCCAACAATGCTCTCACATACATTCTGTTCAATATGCATGACATCCAAGTTGTAACGAACATAAAAATATCTCCAGTATTCAAGCTTAAAAAAGATAGACTTCTTTTTCCAGCAACTTGTAGGATTAACAATTGATTTCTTATTCTTTTTCTTCCCCATGGTTAACTCATATCAACCTTTCTTTATTTCTTCTCCAAGAATTGTGTTTGAGGTAAGTTAAACTTTGTTCACCACAGGCCTTCTTTGCTTTCTAAAATGAATGGTTGAATGGAAGAAATTGATGGCCTATATACGAGTTTTTATTCCCAATGCTTTAGCCTATGTGAATATGTTTCTTCTATTTCGCATATCGACAAGCATAATATCCCTTAATAGTGCATCCGCATAAGTTTCCATATAAAGCAGGGAACCATTAATTGTCCATAACAAAATAGCCTTTAATGTGAAAAACTCGCGCTTATGTGCATCATATGTTTCCACCCCTATCTCCCATAAAGTTTTCAAATCATCTACTAATGGTGCCAAGTATATGTCAATGTCATTACCAAGTTGCCGTGGTCCTGATATTAACAAAGATAACATCATAAATTTCCTTTTCATGCACAAAATAAAGGAGGAAGGTTATACTGATAACATGATGTGCCAACAACTATACCTACTAGTCATGAGCTATGAGGATTGGGATACCATCAACAAATGGCAAGTCTAATGTTTCAATCCGGCTAAATTGTGGCCACATTCGGGGTTCACTAATTGCCAAGTAGAGAGTCACCGGGTGTCGAAGTCGACCATCATTTTCTCAGGCATGCCATTTTAGGGCATTAGCTGTTTTTGGAGATTAAAACATCCTCCTAAACCTAGGGATGGGTGGGAAATACCACAATACCTTTGCAGGCACTCCCTTAGTGTTTCTCATCCCTGCCTTGTTTACCTTCCACCTTGATATTCCACAAGTAGAACATGAAGATGCATCGCTCAACTCATTCCTATAAAGCATGCGATCATTTGGACATGCATGTATCTTCTCGTATTACATTCCTAATGCATTTAAGGTTTTTTTAGCCTCGTACATGGAGCAAGTGGCATCTCATTACACCACTTGCAATATATCCTCATCACTGAGTAAATCCAAAAGCTTTTATCTCGACCACACCCATATTTTGCTTTCAAGTTGTACAATTTAACTAATGTGAAAGCTTTGTTTTACTTTTAAACAATTAGGTACAAAGGGTTTTTCAAAGATCTTCAACCAATTTTAAATGGCATTTAGATCATTCATGACCTACCATGCAGGAACCATTTCTAATGTACTAGCAACATCACCATAATCTAATGTATCATAACCTCGTGGTCATCATAATCTGATTATCCAATTAGTAGTGACTCGCTTCTCTATGCTGAATACCATGTACGATAACCTGATCAATACCATTGAAAACATGTGTTCGAATCTTCATAGGTGTACATACTGTAAGCTCCCAATGCTGGATTTGACACGTTGTAATGCAAAAAATTAATGAAGTATTCAACTCCTTCTTCATACTCCCGACCTTCATCTTTAACATCCAACCTCGATCCATGCTATCATTAAAAAAAAACATTAAAACCGCTTGAGTTTTATGTCCGAAAAGGTGTTATTTTTAATAGTGATTTGAAGTGTTAATGCTATATCAGAGGGGCCATGCGGGATCCATCATGCAAATAGCTGCCTTAAATAGTTAAATATCACAATAGGATACTTCATTTTCTAAAACTATACATACAATAATTAATCTACTGATCATGTACTTATAATACTATTGTGAGGTTGTTATATGACTCATGGTTAATATACACTAAGATCGACAACAAGGTGCGTGACTAATAATTTATAGGACTATCCTAATTAATCAAGAAAATCAAAATATATCATTAAGATGAAACTCCGTGTATAGGATTAATTAACTAATGCTATGTTTACTTATTTTAATTTTGTAATGTTGACTATTTATTTTAGTGAGATTTTGTAGGTGAACTAAAAACTGTTTATTAAAATAAACTTAATATACAAATTAAATGGCTATTGTTGAAATACATTAGATACATTTGAACTAAAAAAATTAATCACCTGTTGTAGTGAGATTGAATGGTGAATTATGGACTTATATTATTATAAGTCAAATATGCAAATTAAATTGCAATGCAGAAGTATATCAAATACATGTGGACTTAAAAATAAATAAATAAAGTAGCAGTATATCATCCATGAAAAGGAAAGAAACTAACTCAAAAAAACTCAAGAATATATGAAGATGAAGCAGATAAAGAGAATATCCAGATAAAAAAGAATTATATTTTATTCTTTAAAACAATTTGAAAAATTAAGTATAAGAAAACAGGCAAAGTGGTTCCAAATAACCGAGTAATGAAGAATATGGAGGAAGCTTCCAGAGGGATAGAATGATAAGCTCTTATATGATGAGAGGTCACAATATCCTCGGGAAAGCTGTCAACCAAACAATATGTAACCCAAGAGAGTTTCTAGTGCGGAAACATGTTGAAGCCTCTAGTGTTTATCTTCTTTAAAGAAAATAAAAATAAACAATTCTATTATCAAAATTCTAATCACCAAAGCCTTAAAAACAATTATGATTCATGACCTTAGAATTTTAATATTCAAAACCGTAATTAAAAAATAACATTGCAATTAAATGCACTAGGCTCTTTGAGGGTATTATTGGGTTTATTTAAGAATAATCTGATAGTGGCCCCCAAGTTAAAAGTTGTTCCTAAGATGCACACATCGAAAACTCAAAAATAATAATACTAAAGAAATAGTGAGTAAAGAAATAACTCAAGCACTTAAACTACATTATATATCAAGAAAAGCATACATGTACTGTAATTATAAATATTAAGAAATAGGAAACATAAATAATTCCAATATCAAACACAAAAAGTATGTGTTAAATTTACACCTAGTTCTCAATAACATTAAGTGTGTTCATAGAGGAAAGAAAAAATAAATGTCCTACTACCACAATTTATAAATTTATTAAACTGACAAATCATGCACGTGATCACCATACTAAATATTTTAGTATTGATTTCACTGCCAATTCATTTAAAATTAAGTTGTCAACATTAGGTAGACTAATGTCATGAAGTTTCACTTCAAATATATCATTATATTATGCATACTAAATGGCTATTGCTAAAGTACACCAAATAATCATGTGGATTAAAAATAAAAAAATAAAAAAATAAAAAAACCAATAGCTGTATATCATCCATGAAAAGGAAAGAAACCAACTCAAGAATATATGAAGATCATGAAATTTAAGACATTTAGTGTTTGATTTCTATAATATGATATTTTTGGATTAAAGCATGAGGTGTATAAAATAAGATATTCTGTGAACAATAAAGTAATAAATCAATTATATTCCCAACTTATCATTTCGGGATGCAATAATATATATATAGATGGTCCCACTTAATAATTTATGATTCATCCCAATTAATCAAGAAAATCAAAATATATCATTTCGTATGCAATAAAAAAAATATATATATATATATATATATATATATATATATATATATATATATATATATATATATATATATTTATATTTATATTTAGGTTTGTAATCTAATCAACCATGTGTGGCCTTTTAAATATCCACATCAAGCCTGAATCCGTAGGGTCATTTCAATCATGAAAATAAAATAAGAGAATTAAGGAGGAAACCAAATGAAATATTAAACAAAAAATAAATCAATCGGGCTGGCAACTAACTTGGAATGGCCTTAAATCATGACAAAGTTAAATGATCCTCAAGACGCAAATCTCACACTAATTACCGAAGATATGAAGTTGATGATAAATGCTAATTAACTCAATAATTTGATGCAACAAATAAATGAAGTGAATCTAAAGATGTGTAGGTGGTGAATTACTAAAGTTTATGATGGAGACCTTTGGATTAAGTCGAAGAACAGGATCTTCGATGGCTATGTTGAAATCTTCTTCAACCAAACTGATGCGTGAAGGATTGCTCAGGGTCTCCTCTTAGTTATCTGAGGCTATTGCGGATGCGAAGGTAGAATTCGACGCGAAACAGGTCTTTGCATGTGCAGTGCACGTGAATCAATGGAGAAAACTCTTATCCACTAGCCGAGGGCACGTCTATGGATATTCCTCCCCACCGTCGTTCAAATTCCTTAATAATTTCCTCAATATTCGATGAAGAACTATAGTCAAGATCGCCGCAAGCCTTTAATGGCGGTGATGAAGATGAAGATTCCTCAATAGTTCCTTCAATATGCAACAAACAATCTTCAAAGTATCATGGTCGCTGCTCACTACCTTGCAAAGCCTCCGGGTCCCCCTAAATCTAAGTCTCTTAAATCACATGTCATGAACCTTTCGAAATCCGAGATCTTCCTTTTCTAAGCTCTGGTCTTCAATGGTGATCCAATCTGATGGACAAACCAACGCTCTGGTTTCACGAAGGTGTCCTAAAGAGAGAAAAAATGATAGCTTGTTCTTTGATGAGGTCAGTGTCATTCTTCAATGTCCATGAACTCCAATGGCGGTGTTGTCTTACTATCAATGTTTGCGAACTTCAATGGTAGTGCTGATCTTCATAGGTGTGCTCGTCAATAGCAGTGATGAACTACAACCATATCGATCTCTTTGATGTCGAACAACAAGCTCTAATGATACTGATGAACTGCTTAATGCCTATCTTCACATAGGTGATAGAAGTCAGCAATCAAGGCAGGGGAGTCTGAAGAAAGATGATATCTGAGATGATGAAGGTTCTTCAACGTGATTTATAGTGATGATCTTCCCATTGTACTTGTGTTTGTTCTCGCTTTGGTTTATGGAAAACAGTAAGAAAGTTGCCAAAGAAAATGTAGTTTTCTCAATATCCCATTTCCCTCCAACTGAAGTCCCTAGAAAGTCATGCTAATGATGTCTCTAGAAAATCATCCTTTAGGTCCTCCTAGCTTCATTCACCCAAAAAGCGTGTAACACTTCATCATCCTCCACCTGTTCAGATGCAGGAACCTAGAGATTCACACAGTTATACAGATTATAAAAATGGGATGGTGGAGACCCATTAATAGAGTTCACAGGCCACACCCTTACCATGCACACAATACATCCAATCAACAACTTCCTTCTCTTTCTACTATCTCTCTGAAAATCACAATGCCAACCCATTACCCTAGTAGAAAGTACCTTATTAGGTTGTCAAATAATCCTTTGCTTGCTTAGCCGTCACTTATACCTCTCCTTTTCACTATCATCAAAACCCAAACTCCTCCACACTTATCCCTTTTATCATTCACAACCCACTTCAGCTGCTTTCCATTCCTCGCACAGCCCCTCACACCCATTGTCTTAGGCACAGGGCTTCCTACAGAGATTTGGGCAAAGAGAGAGAGAGAGAGACAACTGTCAGGAGGTTTGTCATGTGCCCATAGGATTGACATTTTGGGGATAAGGTGCAAGGCTTGTTTATACATATGACAAAGAAATTAAAGTCACGTAGGGGTTTGTGTAAAAGTTAGCCGTAAGGAGAGCCTTTTAGAAAGAAGGGGAGAGAGTTAATTGTGAGGGTCAGGAGTTTAAAGAGAGGGGGCAGGTCAGGAGGAGAGAGCAAGAGGAAGTGGAGCCGGAATAGGAAAGCAAAGATGGGGAGAAAGAATCAAGAGTCCAAATGAGCCAAGTACGGGCCACGATTGTTCTCTCATTTTAACCGTCATCACTTTTTCTTTTTGCAAGCGATTCTCGGTGTTGCTTGTTGTTTGTATGTTATGGGCATAAGATTATTTAGTCAATCAAGTTATTCGTATGCTTCCATGTCAGGTCTCTTTGGTTCCGTCAGAATAAAATGATGATAATTCACTCCCTAACTTTATACTCTAAGAAGCATGCTCTTCATGCCTTCAACTTTGATTTTTTTCAACGGTCAGAGTACTAGTTAAGAGTGTGTTAATTTGTCAAAAGACTTTAAGTGACATGATAAAGTCAATGATGTTTGATCGGCACCGAGGAACGTGGACTAATGTATCGATTGTCGATGCATTATGAAGCGGCCAGCAATACGATGAATTCTCGTCTCGCATTGCTGGCTGAGCACTTACGGTGCCCTGCTGAAGCCATTAGAAGCACCATCCGAGACCCCATGGAACAAACCCTTGGAAGTTGAAGATCAGTCCCGTGCATCATCATACTCACCCATGCCTAAACCTAAATTCATGTGAATCTTCCGTGACGGGCATCATGGCCATATTTGGTACAAGGGACGAAAGCGCCTCAAAGGGGCGCTAAGCATGTACTGTGGCCATCCCATTCTGCTACTTGATGACATCTAAACCTTGATTTCTCTAATTCCTGTGACACAGAGGATCAAACTGAGCACTTTCCCACCGAATTCCAAAACTCCTTATTAACTGCACGCGAGGTTCCATTACATTTTGTCGGTGTTTTGTTATGTATCCTGCTCTTAGCTTCATTTATTCAGACCTAGTTTCATTTCTGTACCTTGATCTTATTATTTATAATTTTTATTGAATGGCCTAGATTTAATTTGTACTGCAAGGGAAGTAAGTCTTTCAAGTTTGAGAGAACACTTTGATGATTGTAAAGATCCAATTAAACCTTAAATTCTAAAAATATAATGAAGAATGAAGAGAGGTTTAAAGCTTGAATCCATATTTTAAATTTTTTACAGGATGAAAAAACAATACCATCAAATTGCATCTCATCGGGATAATGCTCCAATTTTATCAGAGAGGCATAATTGAAACTAATAGGCTTCCTTCAAGAGGTTCTCATTGGTATGGTTCATATAGATAAAACGAGGGCCTATTAGAGATGTCTCATAATGCATATAAATAATCGAGAAAAATTGTCGACAAGCAGTAATAATGGGGAAGCAAACCAGTCAAGAGACCATAGAGAAGTGAGTATTTATTCTTTACTTCAATCTTTGGGTGATAATACAATGATTCATCCATCAAGTAAAACATGAAAATTCGTGTTCATGATTTGAATTTTCTATTTTCATTTTCTGCCTGTGAAAATCAAGGGTGTGATGATAGATGAGTCCCCCTACCCTACCATGCAACTGACGTTGCTTAACAGCATGGTCTTTGGAGAACAGTTTAAGTCTCTTGCATCATCCTCCCACGTGCTGGTATAAACCAAGTGCATGGCCACCTTCCTGTGCCATAGCAATGTCGAGTACATAGACCATAACCCATGACAATGCTACATACTGCCACCTGCATGGGTAATCATCACATTGTTCACATCTTCAAAGGGGAACTCCACCTTACAAAAGAAAGCCTGCCACCTTGGGACCAAATCGTCACTCAACTGCTTTTGGGGTCAGCGTTCAAACATGAGTAGTCCAGCTTTGGGAATTTGGCCAGTTGTTCAAGTGCAATTTTATACGATTTAGCCCCTATGTTCATACACGTGATAGCTTGGATGCCATCGACAAGGCCAAGAGACTGCACCACAAAACTACATGCAAATGGGGGAGTTGTTGCTCTATTTTTGGTGTCTCTCTTAGCACCCGATACATATGGTAAAATTGTAATACTACTTTATAAATACCCTAGGCTATTTTTTTCAGTCTCTATTATAAATATAAATATATATATATATATATATATATATATATATATATATATATATATATATATATATATATAAGTTAAAATAAAATTTTTATTGAACAAAATATATTCAACATTACATAAAAATTCCCATCAGAAGTTTATTCTACAAGCATTTTTAGATAAAAATCAATAATTAAACTATTAAAATCAATTTGTTCTCAGCATATGTTTTTCAATAGACAAATGATAGCCAATCCATTCAATCTTCTCGTGACATCATGATCGAAGGCATGGGATTTGATTAACTTCAACTTTGAGAAACTCTTTCCTCAGAGCAATCAGAATCTCAGATAGTCAATAGTATTCCAGAAGCAATCCATACATTTGAAAACGTGGAATCCATCATTTTCAAATAGTCTAACACTTCAATTGCTCTGGTCTCCTTTGGTAAGCACTTTCACAATCTTTAGCCTCGAAAAATATCTCTATCCCCATCAATATCGTAGTCCATGTTATGTCTCAAAATTTTTTCAAGCTTATCGCAATAAGACTTCAAACAATCATCCGTAATATGTAACTTGTGTAAATCAAATAAAACTTAAATATATATTTTTAAATTGTCTAAATTCACTATTGAGCGTAAGAAATAGCTTGGATCAACTATATATAAGAAATAATCAACTCTATAGATTCTTCACGAATGTGTAATCTCACTAGCATTTTCATCAACCGTCTTTCAGAATAATACGTTTCACAAAATGTAGGTTCAATTTTCATCTCGAGCAAAGAATTCTTTATCAATAATCTTATCGCATTCAAATCTAGTTTCTCTATGTCCTTCAAAGAAAGAAATAAGTGTTTTCAAATGACTAAAAGGCATCAATAACTATGTCTTTACTTTGCAACATTCGCTTCACTTATTAATGGTAGATAAAATATTGTACCAAATAACCATGCCAAATAAGAATTCAAAATCCATGATATTTGACAATAAACTTTTAGCATCCCCAATGTTCATAGATCATCACTTGTTTCCACCAAGGAGTTGTTGTTTTTAATTTCTGAGCTTGAAATCTTATTGTCTTAACAATATCCAACTTGACTTTCCCAATGTGGTTCGTGATAGCTACTTAAGGGTCAAACCTTTACATTATCTTGCAAATTCTCCATCATTAGAAGATGGAAAACAACATATGTTATACATATATATATGGCATCACAATTCCAAAAAGATTTAGCCTTTAGACAAATCTATTACATCACAAAGCGCAAGATTAAGACTATGACAACTACATGTGGTGTGTAGAAAGCTCGATTTACTTCTAATACTTTTTTTGTACACCTTTATGCTTTCTTCATATTCGAACTGCTATCATAACCTTGACTCTTAAATCACTCAAGATAAAGTTCGAGTGTTCTTAAAGATTTCTATTAATTCATCAAATAATCCTTGTCCCGAGGTATCCTCCATTTTCGTAAACTTGAAAAAGAACTTCACCCTTAACTGACTTACATCCACATAGCTCGATTGTGAGAGACATTTGTTCTTCATGACTTATATCCGTGTGTACAATCAAGTATAACCGAAAAATATTTTGTTTCTAAGTTTTTTAATAATTCATTTTTATTTCACCGCCAAAGATAAGTATAAATTCATTTTGAATTTTGTGACTAAGATAATGATAATGAATTTCCTTTTCCTGAATCCACCGGAGGTGTTATTTCATTATTGGATCAAACTCAGCAATCATTTCAATAATACCCAAGAAATTTCCATTATTTTCTTCATAAATTTCTTCGTACTCCCGCGAAATGCCAATTATTCTCAGAAGAAAGCTACAACAGAAACAGAAACTATTTTCACAAAAAATTATTTCAATGTTCTCTATCTTTGTTGGATTTGATCTTGTAATGCTTTATCAATTGTCAAATTCTTTTGTAATCCTTACTCTAGTTCATCCATCTTCAATGCTCGCATGTGCCTTACATTAGTTTCATGACTTTCAGCCTATAACTCGATATTTTTCCAATCATTAAAGTTCCTTCATTAAGGATTGAAAGCATTTTCCTTGCTTAAATAACTTACAACAAAAGCAAAAATACTTTGTGATTCAATGAAATTGAGTAAAACCAACCATTTTCTCATATCTTCTCACCATTCGATAAATAACAGTAATGTGTAGAAGAGAAATGCCTATTTTCTGAGTCTTTAGGAAAATTATCCACTTTTACTTTAGAATAACCTCTTTTCACCAACATGTCTATTAAATTTTGATCAATAATTTTCCAATCTAGGATTTGAAGAGTTAAAGGCAAAGGAACAAATATGTGTATCTAAATCATCTGCTGCTCATTCATATTTTCCTCCAAATTATCATGTCGCTTCATTCCTTTTTTCCACATTCTTCAAAATTTCTTGTTCACAATCATCAAAATCTTCTTTATTTACTAAATTCTCCCCCTATTCATTAATATCTTTTTCATCTTGAACCTTCTCATATATTTCCTTGTCAACATTACTTGTATTACTAAGAAATTTGTCCATAGCTCCCACTCCTGAGATTGTAAAACTCTCTGGCTTTCTTCTTTTTTCATATCCATACAAATACTTTCTAGTAGACATAATAACTCAATTCAATATCAATTCAAGATCAAACTTTAAATTAGATCAATAATGATAGAACCTGATGAGAGAATCTTGATAAATTTGATCAAACGAACATGTATTCTTTCTTCGGGACAACTCGCATAATAAAAATATAAAACTGCAATAAAATGTTATTTGATAAAATATAAAATAATCAAATAAAAATACGTTAAAAATAAATAATAAATTATTTCCATACCTATGATCGACATCAAGATTTTTTGTCTGTTTGTTTTTTTTATCACAGCAGGAACTCTAATTTTTCTTCTGCAAAAGAGAAACCCTAATATTTTCGAACTTATATAAACTCTCGGGATGCTGAAAGAAATGGCTTTTGAACTTTAACAAAAATAAAAAGCAGCTCCATCAGATAGAGTAATCGGCAATTTGAAGGAGTTTGCAAAAAGACATATCATTTAATGTAGTGGGGCCCATGTGAGACTTCCTTTATTGTATTTAAAGTGGGAGTCTTTTTTAGAGCTTTATTGCATTTAATGTGAGTTTTTTTTAGAGTTGTTAACAACCAAATTTTTTATTATATTTAATTAATTATTAATTATAAATATATATAATATTTTATTATTTCAAAAAGAGCCCAAGAGGAAGTGGGCCTACTATAAAAGTGGGCCCTAGGGTACTGTTCTACCCCCGCCTATAGGCGTGGTTTCCGCCCAGTGTGCCTCTTTTGTGAGTCACCTTTAGTTAGAGTTTTTGTTTGCCTATCCAAAAAAAAAAAAAAAGGCTCATATAAAAGCTCTACTAATGTCAATAGACTTGCATGTTGATAAATCTAATTTATGTGGCCATGTTTTCTATGAAAAAATCATGCTATCATGACTACTGGATCTCCCTTTGCCACACACAATACTGTTGAAGCCCAACAAGTTTATAGTGCATAAGCCTTCAAGAAAGCAAGGATTTCATCCTCAAGTACACAACACCCGATGCCCACAACACTCGAACAAATCATAATTGAAAAGCATGGATACCCTACCATATCATCAAAATCTACGTCTTCATGAAGTGGGTCCTATTTTAGGATCAACAGCTTGCCCCATGACCAGAGTATCATCTTTCCGTACAATTAGCTCACGATCAACAAAATCTAGACTTATTCTGAATTAGTAGGAAGATGGATTCCCATGGCTTTCCTAGAACAACCACTATTTATTATAAGGGCCTGCCAACCTTTCAATCGAATGATTTCTATTTTTGTACAGAATGGCTTTCTGCAACAACCACTATTCATTATAAGGGCCTCGAAAGCAAAGTTGGGAATATCCTGATCATCTTAAAGGTCAGCGATGTGAAGTTTTCATATTTTTTGTAATTTTTTTTTTCGTTTTTTTAAAAATGATCTTAGAAATTATATAAATTCAATTCCATGTTAAAAATAGAAATTGATATATATATATATATATATATATATATATATATATATATATATATATATATATATATATATATATATATATATATATATATATATCATGTGAACATGCATTTAACTGATTTAATATTTAATCATATAAATTAAGTAAAAGGTGAAAAATGCTCTTTAGTTATTTTAGTAATTTTAAAATGACAATAGTTCTTATTAATATTATTCTATTAAAATGATTTTATAAAGAAATTATTAAATTTAATAAAAGCAAAATAAATAAGTATTTTTAATGGTCTTTTTTGAAGATAATCACTTCACTATAATTCATAGTAACATTTATCCCAAATATTAATCTTGTGTATGCCTCTAATTGTAAGAAGCACTAAAATTATTTGTAATAAGTACAATTTTTTAAGAACCAAAGTTTTTTTTAAATATTATAAAGACATTTTTGGGAGTAATAAAATTGTAAAAAGTAAATAGAACTCTTAAAAAGGTGAAACAATATATCCTTTAATAAACCTCAATTCATGTTGATATTATACTTTTAATAAAACCTTTGATATTAACATTAATATAAAATGATTAATATATAATCCAATAAGCTTTCATAAACACCACTAACCTCCTATTCACAAAATTTTCTAAGGGCGAGTGTTGAAAATTAAAGTAAAAATTTCAATATATGTTAAACTCAATCTTTATAGACTTTAAAAACAATAGCTTGCTAAATTCACATATGAACATATTAACTAGATATAGACTTGTACAATTTTTTTATAAATGTTGTATAATTATAAATCACATAAAAATTTAGTAAATTCATGTGTTATTATTTTTTTTTTCCACTTACCTTGACATATATAAATATTAACTAATGGTGACTTATAAACTTTTTGTCAAGGTTCCATCATCCCAAATCATGGAATAACACAACAAGTTGCATGTATGTCATTATTGCTTTGAAGTAAGTTGTATATGTCATAATTGCTAATTTAAATACGCAATATTGACATATATTGTCATAAGTCAAGATAATATATGTCAAGAATTGCATTTTTTTTCTTGTAGTGTTGTTTCTTACTCTTCTAGGATATTAAGTTGTCTCCAATAAATACACAATATCCTGAAGTGGAGTGTCTTGTCTGTCTGCGGGCGAGCCTGCCCAATCTGCATCACAATATCCAATCTAGGTGTGACCTATGTTTTCATTTAACACCCCTTGGCCCGGTGTTCCTTTAATATAACGGAGGATACGGATCACAACATCCCAATGACTATTACATGGTGACTGCAGGACCTGACTAACTACGCTCAAAAGAAAGGAAATGTCTGGTCGGGTGATGGTGAGGTAGTTCAATCTCCCCACTAGTCGTCGATATTTCCCATGTTCTCATAGAGGCTCTCCTTGTTCAGGTATAAGCTTGACATTTGGATCCATAGGAGTGTCTACGGGTTTACAGTCTAGCATACAATTTTCCTCCAATATATCCAAGACATACTTCCTTTGAGACATAACCACATTGGAATTAGATTGAGCTATTTCTATCCCCAGAAAGTACTTGAGTTTCCCCAAGTCTTTTGTCTGAAAGTAGCTGAAGAGATGCTGTTTAAGTTTTCGAATACTATCCTAATCAATGCTTGTTATAACAATGTCGTCCACATAAACAATCAGATAGATGCATTGTCCTAAGGATGTATGATGATAGAAGACAGAGTGGTCTTATGTACTCCGAATCATACCAAACTCTTATACCATTTAGCTAAAGAGGCCAAACTAGGCTCGAGGGGACTACTTTAGGCCATATAAAGAACAACGTAGCATGCATACCAAACCAGACTCCCCTTGAGCAAAAAATCCAGGTGGTTGCTCCATATATACCTCCTTGGTGAGGTCGCCATGGAGAAATGCATTGTTTATGTCCAATTGATACAGGGGCTAAGATCTCATAGCAACCATAGATAAGAGAAGACGAATGGAAGTCATCTTGGCAACAAGAGAAAAAGTGTCATAGTAGTCGGAGCCATATATTTGAGTATACCCCTTGGCAACTAAACAGCCTGAAGACGGTCCAACCCGACCATCCGCATCAATCTTAACAAAAGATAAAACTCCAATCCAACCAACAAGAGACTTGTCAGTAGGTAAAGTGACTAGATCCCATGTGCCAGTAGAATGTAGAGCAGCCATTTCTTCAACCATTGCATGTTCCCAACCCGGATGAGAAAGAGCCTCATGCACAATTTTAGGAAGAGAAATAGAAGACAAGGTGGAAATAAAAACATAATATGGCAGGAAGATACAAAGGATAAGTTAGGAAATTACTGTGGGATGGGGATTACGAGAGGAACGAGTACATTTCTGAGTGGCAATGGGAAGATCGTCGGGAGATGGCAAGACTGACGTTGAGGAGGAGGGCATCATAGGAGATGAGTCAGCCAGAGGCCCGGTATTAGTACGCGAGCGAAGAGTATAAAATTACAATGGTTGAGGTGGAGTAGCCAGAGGTACAAATGAGGTATCAAGGACGGGATAAAGAAGGGGTAGAGATATGACATCAGAACTGGGAGGGTGGGTGGTAGGGAACATAGAAGAGTTCTCAAAAAATGTGACATCAGCAAAGACAAAGTATCGATGTGTATCAGAGAGTAGCAAAGAATAACCTCACAAGTCAGAATAACCGAGAAGATACACTTTCAGGGTCAAGTAGCGACCAAATGAATGAGTAATGTTTATACAAATTTATGACACTATCACCAAAGGAGTTATTATAATCCTAGGCAATAGTACCAAAAACTTGTTGACCAATTTGTTGTGCATATTCAAATTATTGGTACCATTACTAGAAGAATAAAATTTTATCCCAAGTAAAGGCACCAAAAACTTGATACAGACCAAAAGATGCATTGAATGCTCATAAGCAGAATAATTTTATCACTAAACTCAATTGAAAAGTTACTTTGGTCTTAAAAATTGCAAGTGCACAGGTCGTACAAGTAATAAAGTGGACCTATAAGTCCAGATATTGTTCCCACAGAGATTGAAAGGAATTTAGACTTCAACTACCCCAACCACTCAAGTTCTACACTATTTGAACGTTTAGTTTAGATGAAAATGTAGTAACCTAATAAGAATTTTAAAAACTAGAATCCTACATCTAATATAAAAGAAAAAGTTAAATCCTAAATGTACACTAGATTGAACCAAATCATTGTCGAAGTAACACTGTGGATTTCACCGCCGTGGAAATCACACTCCTCGTGATCCTATTCTCATTCTATTTTTCCCTAAGTGAAATCTGAATTTGTCAAGAGGTAAGGTAGTATAGTTTGGATTCCTCCTTTAACCATACTTTTCACTGAGTAAAGGTTCATGTTCATTCCTGAAACACGATTCTAATCAATTACTTGTAAATAGAAATTCTTTGTAAGATCTGGGTATTTTTCTTTCCTATAATTCATACCCATTTCTTATGACTGCAAATTTCTTGCTTCCCAAGATAGGGCAACTGCAATATCTCTACAACATGAATGATGTGTCACCCTTAAGATCTGAAAGAGTTTTCTCTTTCCTTGATTAGATCTCATGCTAACACGGGATCAAGATCATTCTTCTAGACCAAGGAGAGATCTCTAATTGATTAAATTGATATATCACTCAACCTATTCTCAAACCATGAGCAAATTGAGGATTTATCTAAGTAACCTTTCAGAGCTCATTAGTTCATCAATATTAGTCTAATATACCCCCAAGTAACTAGTCTAGGCTCTCAGGAATATCCATCTCTGTGTCACTCGTGGCGCCCCTTTAAATCGTGGAAATTTTTAAATTACAAATTCTCCTAATGGGTATAAGCTACTAAAATTGGGAACAATTAATATCAAGAACAACCCACTTTCTCAAATAATTCCCAAAGTTCAACTCAGGAAATTTTCTTCTCATTTTACAGAAAAGACCATAACTAACATTAGATCTTTCCCAGTTGAAGCCGAGTTCTAGAAAACTGGATTACATCATACATTGAAATACTGATTAGGAAAATTCCACTGTAAGTGTAATCAACTAAAGAAATGATTTCCAGCGTTTGTTTGGAGTTCATTGCATTCAAACAGTAATCGTAAATGAATTTCAACATTAAATTTCAACTTCAAACTGGCAAATCAACAGACGTGATCCAAGAACAAATTAAAATATCACGCTATGCTAATCTACGAAGAAATGAAAAAAAAAGAAAAAAAAAGAAAATATAATACAAAAGAGTTCTCAACTCCCCATGTAGTCTGGTTCATCCTTGCCGACCGGATCGCCGCCCACAAATGCTTCTATTTATAGAGCCCTAAAAATTTGGGCCCTAACTTCAATGATTCTTTTATGAATTCCTAACTTTTAGGCCCAGGTTGTCTTCTCAGTCGCGACCTGAAAGTTGTGTCGCGACATAGTTTTGAATTTTTGTTGCAGGTTTCATGGTAAAGAAGTAAATATCCGTTAAGTACCTAGATGATCTTGTGCTCATTCTTGTTTGAGTTGCGATAGCATATTCTTGTTGCGTGACCTTCTTCTTTCCTTCAGTATGATAACTTTGTCGCGACAGAGTTTCCTTTGTCGCGACAATATTCTGTTTATTCCTTAAACCTTAATGTCGCAACATCGATACTCATGTCACAACACGCTTCGCAATTTCTCGTGCAGTTAGGAAGGACCAAAGTTTTCTGACGCGACAAAGGATGCTAATTCAGTTTCTTCATTTTGATGTCGCGACCTAGTTTTTCTTGTCGCGACAACATTTCTTTTCTGGTTCTTGTTGCAACACTGTCTTGCATTATTATCATCTCCGTCGCAACCCAAAAAGTCTGTCGCGACAGAGTTTTATCTCCACTTAGCCTGTTTCCTTGTTGTAGCTTCACTTTTGATGTTGCGACCTAGACTTTTGTGTTGGGGGTGTTTTACATGTTGCGACCCCAATATGTTATGTCGCGACAAAACTTTTCTGCATGCAGTATATTTTCCTGTCGCGACTTAATTTTTTTAGTCGCGACATAACTTGTCTGCCCTTAGCCTGTCTTCGTGTCGTGACCCATATCACGACAGGACTTCTCTGTGTTCAACTGACTTGTGTTGTCACTATATAGTTTGTTATGTCGCAACATGATTTCTTTGCCTTTGTGTTGAAACTTCTATCGCGTCTTAAAAGTTGTTTCACTACCTCGTTTCTCTCTATTCAACTCATTCATTTGTCGCGACCGTAAGATCTCCACAGCGACAATCAAAACACCTTGGGCTTGAAGTATGTCGCAACATTTACTCTCCCTCATAGTAACCAGGCTCGCCTCATCCATTACACCTTTGTCGCGACCCGCTTTCTCGTCGCGACCTAAACTTCTTCTCTGTAATCTTTTCGTCTCAACAAACTTTTCCAGCGTCGTAAATCGCTGTCGCGACATAAGAGGGTCTCCGCCTTGACAGATATTATGCCTCGGGCTCACAGCATTATGTCGCAACACAAATCCTTGAAGTTCAAATGGATTTGCATATGTTTTTCCCATTCTCTGTCGCAACCTGTTGTCTTCTGTCACGACCTAGCTCAATTGTCAATCAATCAGGAAATGTTGTTGCGACACAGGAAATGTTGTTGCGACATGTTTTCTTTGGTAATTGCTTGGAATTTTGTCGCGACACACACATAGACTGCTGCAATTGCTATTTTTCTCTTCTTTCTTGCTAGAAATCTCTCATTTTTGAATTAATTCTTACAAAACACAAAGTTTTTAAATTTTCCATAATTTGGCATTAAAACAAATTAAAATACTAAAACAATCAAAACAAGCCGTAAAAATGGATTGAAAATAGATGAGTTTAAGACTCATCAGTGGCTTTGGCTGAGAGCTTGTCTTGTCCAGGAGTAAGAATATGGACAAAACATACACAAGCAAAGGCACGAGGGAGAGGCAAAAGGGGGGTTGGTTTGGAAAAATGATGGAATGAGGGATTTGATCATGTAAGACAGATGATGGCATATGATTAATCAAATAACAAGTGGCTAAGGTAGCATCCCCTTAAAAACGTTGAGGAACCTTATGATGGAGTAGAAAAATATGTAAGTTTGCTTCAACTAATGACATTTTTTGCGTTTCACCACTCTATTTTGTTTATACAGAAGATAAGTTATGACTAATTTTGAAAATCTTATGGGGACATAAAGGAGGATAATGGTCTAAAAAGATATTCCTTGGCATTATCACTTCGTAGGATACGAATTAAAGTATTAAATTGAGTTCGAACTTCAAAGATGGAACTTTGAAAATAGACCTCAATGAGTTTTCAGCTAAAATAGCCAAGTATAACTAGAATAACTGGTCTATAAAAGTGAAAAGTACTTTCAAAACCTCAAGGTAGACTAATCCGAGAAGGACCCTAACATCGCTGTGGACAAGTTCTAAACGAGACTTTGTCCTGCTGATTTAAGGGCCTAGGAATGGGACACGAGTATATTTCAAGTCAGTATGATTCACACTAATTATGACAAACGAAAACTCGAAATATTTCGTTGGATAACCAAGGCAACCGTGAATAAGGAGAGGAGTATCCATAGAAGTGCAAGCAGTGGAAGATAAAGGCGAGCTGAGATTAAAGAGGCCCTGAAACTCACGTCCTATGCCAATCGTCCTCCCCGTACTTCGATCTTGTAATGTGACAAAATTATCAGAAAAGGTCATCAAGCAATTAAGGTCCCGAGTCAACTTACTGATATAAATCATTTTAAAAGGAGAATCGAGAAGATAAAGGGACATAAGGGGTGGGTAATAAGGAAGAGGACATTTAACCGGGACTTCCTTAGCTATGGCTCAGAGCTATTAGCTGGCAATCAAGGCACAGTGAGGTAATAGTACGGGAAGAAAAAAAATCCTTATTACCAGAGAGATGATCAAAGGCTCCATAATTGAGAATCCATAGACCAGATGAATGTGAAAAGTGTTTTAAACATTATCGCCTAGGCAAATGTTCAAATGGATGTAGATTTGGTTGCTCTGGTGGAGGCGGGAGGTACTCATACTCATCGGGCATAAGAATAACTCCGAAGGTGTAGATGAGCCCCTTCATAGCCATAGAAGTGAAAAACCAACCAAATCAATCTTTGAATCGGCAAGAAAACAACAAAGATTCAAGACTAACACAACCGTCGAAGGTGAGAAGCCTCGTGAAGGGCATTAAGCCACGTAAAAGCCAAGACAAATTAGAAAAGTCAAGAGAAGAGACCCGCCATGTACAAAAATGGGTAAAACACGAAGATAGAGGCTTCAGATGGAAGAACCTAGGAGTTAGAAAGCTCTATTAGCGAGAGACGAGCTAGGTGGGAAAAGCACGTGAACGAAGGGTCACTCACGCCCCACCCATGCGTCGGCACGTGTGTAAGACCCGAGAAAATCCAATTTTCTCAAAAATGGGAAAATGTACTACCAAAACTGAATTTTTCTGTGATCTCTGGATGATCTAAACGGACTTTTCCGCTGAAATCATCTCACTAAATTAAGCAACCACGTCAATTTCCTCGCGACCGAGATGGCCCGGATTTCACGCTGAGACGTAAGGCTCGAACGACACATGGTAAGCGCGAGGAGATGCCACATGGCACCTCAAGCACAGTGACACTTCTTGGCAAAGCCATGTGGTCTACTTAAAAGCATGGCTCACAATGAGCCATGTTTAGGGGTATATCCTGCTTACCACACGAGCCATGTGGTTAATGATGTCATAAAAAGGAAATATTGAAAAAAGAAATATGGAAAAAGGAGAGCCACACCTTTAATTTGAGGAAATGGGGAGGCAATTTCCTCCCTTTGACCGGATGTGTGGTGGCTCCAAAAAGGGTGAGAAAATGACCAAAAAGAGAGGAGAAAATGGGGAGAAAGTGGGGAGAAAATGAATGATGATGAGGAAGAGAGGACGAAAAATAAAGAAAAGAAATGGGAAAAAAAAAAAAAAAAAAAAATGAAATAAGAAAAGGAAAGAAAACGTAGGGAAGAAGGAAAATATCCAGTAGCTTTCAAACTCGATTTAGAACGCCCCACTTCTCTCTCTGTATCGGGCGATCCGACCGCTGGATTCCTTCTCGCGACAGAAGGAGAGTTGTTCTACTCTGAGAGGACAACGCACACCGGCCGGAGTTTCGACAAACTCCACAGCCGTATGGTTTATCCGTCTGTTTTGGCACTTTATTTAAGTGTTTTGTGATGTTTGAGTTGATTGAGGCCGTGAGTGGCTGCTTGATCTGCCCAAATCTTGGAACCGGCGGTCGGGAATTTTTGGAGATCCATTTGTGCGTACCACAGCGCTTTAGGACTGCTGGGTGTTTGAAGGTATAATTTATGAATTAAATTGTATGTTGCAAGTATGGAGGCTGGGAAGAGTTATGGAATTCGGTTCCACCAAGAGGGAACCGATAGGGAGGAGCGGGCTGCCCGTGGACAGCCCACTTTGCCTGCTGGGGGACTGTAAAACAACCCTGGGGCCAGGTATGAAATGGACCATAAATGTCCATGTGTTTTGGCATTGGAATCAGGATGAATGGTTGGTATGTGTGGAAATAGATAGGTTAAGACATTATTTTAATGTGTTATATTAATGATACAGTTTATATGGAATAAAATGTTGTAAGCTATTGGTGATGATTATGATTTGCTCAAGTGAGCTAAATTGGGTGATGGTTGATGTGTTGAATTACATGTGCGTAATTGTACTGACAGAAAATATGCATATTGACATATTGTAAAATGATTTTGAAAATGGCATAATGCATTTTCATATGCACCGGGTAAATTCTAGAAGTTAGGTGTGAGGCATGACATGATTTTATAAAAACGATATAAGGCGGTAAAGGAATTTCACAGGATGATATTCGAGAATCGGGTCGGGAGATGGCCACCATCACTTCTGATGAGGACCAGGACTGCTTCTCGAAAGCTCACCAACCAATTCACCTCCGAGGGTAGTCCCATCTTTTTACCGAATCTTAGTAGTATATTTTCAAGAACAACAGTTTTGTTTTGAAAATGATTATTTTCTCATACATACTTAGTGAAGTCATGGAGCGTAGTCGGTGAGGACTCGTGACATGGGGTGATCATGTGATATTCAAGTAGGAACATGTATTTATTTCAGTGTGTGTTTACTTTGAGCAATGTAGCTATGACTTAGGTGGAGAGTAACCCATTTATGGTGATTCCACTACCGAGCATTAGCTCATCCTGTCGAGGGATTATATTTTAACAGCACAGTGGAGCGCCGAGAAGACAACTCAATTAGAGATCGATTAAGAAGCTTCTGGCTTGTGGCTCTGAGGCTTTTTGACATAACATGTGGCTAAATAGTAGATGTTAATATATGTTTGTATAAAAGTCTAATCAACTGGTTAAATTATTGGGAGATAATTGGAGAATAGTTGTGATAATTATATTTTATGAGTATTGTTTTATGAGCCCAAGAGGCATTTTTACTCATGTATGCGTCTCATGATCCGAGATGTATAGAACTTCCGCAGGTTGACGGGTAGTCAACGGACACCCCGGGTTTGGGGCGTCACAACGTGGGGGACATCTATCAGAGAAGGAAAAGCGTGTGACGATGCGTGAGAGCTCAATTACCGAAGTTCTTGCCTCTGATGGATAGATCGGCTACCGATGAGTCAACCGATGGGAGTATCTCGCCAAGAAGGGTCACACCTAACAAAGAAAGTACATCAACCGATGAGAGTGGTCTCGACAAGTGGCAAAGAATTCTGATCCTTTCTAGGATGAAGGTGAAGTGGCCAAAAAGAGATCCAACCACTAGATGGGTTGTCGGAATTAAAGACACAACAAAACCCTAACTCGAACCTTCCATGGCTTTGATACCATGTGAAAGGTTAGAAGAAAACAATACTTTTCTTATTTAATGGATGTAAAATACAATAAAGGTCCTACCTATTTTATATACATCAAAAACATAAAAATAAAACAAATAAGGTACAAAATGAAGTATAATAATGTGCCAAGAAAGATATGAGATAAACCGTAGAGTATCTTATGATTCTCAATGTGAATATATTCTACTGGTTCGAGGGTCTAACAATGATAATTTGCTGGAAGGTTTATATATATCGCTAGATTATATGTATATGACAATTGTATATTTTCCTTTTTAAGATTTGTATAGCTTAGCTTATATAAGTCTTCACCTTGTACATGTAATATACTTTTTCACATATACAAAGACTCAAGTCTTTCTTCATGGTATCAAAGCAGGTTCTTTGATTTTTTTATTTCTTCCTCGTCAAGCCTCACTGCCTAGCATTACCACCATATAACTCATTTTTTCCAGAATAATGCTTGCTCTTTATTTCCTACCTTCACAAGCTTAAAATTGAAGTTACAGGCCATTCAGAGGTAGATCTTGTTGAGACGATCACGCCGGTGTGTAGCAGGTAGCCGGAAACACTTCCACGCGTCGTCACGCGTCGCCAAAAGTCCCCGATTTTTCCCACCACACCAGCGCCGCCGCTCGCAGCGCCGTATCCACGCGCCAAGGCAGGAACTTCACGCCGCCTTCAACCAGAGGGCTTACGCGCCACAAGCCCGACTGCCTCGTGTTCGCGACCGCCACCCACGCCCGTTGACCGTTGACCGTTGACCATTGACTGTTGATCGTTGACTGTTGACCGTTGACCGAATATTTGACCAGGTGCATTCTAACCTATTTTCACGTCCTGGCTCCATTTTTACTGTCTATTTTTCATTCGGAATTTAGATATGCAGGTGATGAGATTTCTCATCCGATTCATTTTATTTTTTATGGAGATAATTTTTCTTAGTGGTCTCAAGCCATGCGAAGATTCAGTGTCGAGCCGCGCCACGCCACCGCGACCGTCCTATTCCGTAAAAGTGGACAAAAGAAACGATTCCCACCTATGCCATTCGGATTGAGGATTAGGAAAGTGCTAATCATCAGTTCATCACTTGGTTTCGTAATACATCTATTTCATCCATTGTTGATGAGTTTGGCAACCTTGATATTGCCAAAGAAGCTAGACTTTACTTATTACTTCCTAAGATGTCGGACCGAGTGGTGCTCGCAACTTCAAGCTCACATGCAAACTTTATCAAATTCGTCAAGAACCAGGTGAGCGGATTACTGTGTATCACAGCCGACTGAAATCCATTTGGGATCAATTAATTGCATCCGGAATCCGCTCTCTCCAATTCTCGCTTAACACTAAATTGGTCTATGTTCATCGTGGAACAAGGACGATCGCTTCATTTCTAATAAGGTTTCCCCGCCGAGTTTGAATAAGTCAGAAGTCATATTCTATATCAGAATCCTTTACCAAAAGTCTCACAATCTATTCATAAGTTAGTTGATGATGAGACCCGTCTTAAAACTGATCCAATTTTTACCGTACCATGGTTCATTATCTACCGCAGCTCCAATGTGACTACCCCTCGTTTTCCTCTAAGGTCATCATCTACCTATATGTTTCCAAATAAAGGGAATAATGTCGACGACATAACAATAAGAAGCCTCTTCATTCCAAGTAGCTTCTGTAAGAACAAAGGAATGCTCTGAAGCTTGTTACACCTTCGCCACCAGATTCTTCATAACACCGCTGCCCCGACTCACCGAATATCAACTGCGGGAATGTCATTCCAAGTCTATCCTACCTCCTCTCTCTATGGCGATCTACGTGATGGCGGTTAATCAGTTCATCTCTTTCTATCTTTGGTATTTCCTATGCAGACAACTTGTTGGGAGTCTAATTTATCTCACTGTTACTTGACCTGATATTTCCTATGTAGTTCATGTAGTCAGTCAGTTTATGGCTGCCCCTAGATCTCCTCATTATGCCGGGCCGCTCTCGATTCTTCGATATCTAAAAGGGTAAATCTAAGTATTTGATGGTCTTCATTTTTCTTCCCTATTGCTCATTAACTCTTCTCGTGCATATTCGGGACAGTAAATTGGCAGGATCCCATTGATCGTCGATCTACTACAGGATATTGTTTTCTTCTAAGCGATTCTCTTGTCTCTTAGAGAAGCAAGAAACAAACAATCGTTACTCGTTCCAACATTGAAGAAGAATATAGAGTACTAGCAGCTACTACAACTGAACTTATTTGGTTACGTTGGTTACTGCAAGATCTTAGTGCCGACGTTCACTGCAACCAAACTCACCAGGATAATCGGCGTTATTCAAATTGCTCATAATATGTCTTCCATGAACGTACTGGGGCCATATTGAGATTTGACGTCACTCATTGTCACTCACATCTGTTTGTGGCACATCACTTCAGTTTGTTTTTCAAGATTTGTTAGCGCGCGATACCTTCACCAAACCCCTTCCTCCAAGAACTTTTCGATTTAGCTTCCAAACTCAAAATGGTTTCTCTTAAACCACCAGCGGTTTGAGTGGAATATTAGATTATATGTATATGGAAATCAGATATTTTCCATTTTAAGATTTGTGTATTAGCTTATACAAGTCTTCGCTCAGACATGCATTACGCTTTTTCACATATACAAAGACTTAAGTGTTTCTTCAGATATTAAAACAAAAAAATACAGATATAACTCGTGAGAAAAGAACACAAAATATGCAGACAAGATTAGATACAATAGGTTGAATATTCTAAGACACATTCTTTGTTGAGGTTTCAAAATATGTAGAGGAAGAAAGAAAGGAAGACAAAAATTTAATAATATTGAAGCCCTCCTCGAATTGTCAATAACATGGAGAGAAATGTCACTTTATACCAACATGGTTATGACACCGATCGATGAAATGGAAGACAACTTTGTCGAGATTGATCTTCGAGAAGAAGTGTTTGTTTCTAGGGGATGCATAGAATATGAAGCTTATTTAGAAATATATACACCTTAACGATTAATCCACCATCAAAAGTTCTTTTGCAACAAGCTCAAATTCTAAGATCGGATAATTTTGGCCAAATTCAAGATGATGATGCCTCTACGAGTAGCGAAGCTTAATTCCGACCTCTCACTTCTACAACCAAAATCATTGGAACATTAAAAACTACTTCAAGAGTGGATGAAAACTAGAATATGTACAAAAAAGGTAATTGCCTATAATAGTTACTAGCTACTTTATCATGCTACAGATAAAAAAATGACTCAAGGAGCTCAGATAACATCTTAAATAGTAGCTGATAGGCCGAAAGTGTGGATGTAAAGGATTGTATAAGCTTGTGGGTAATGTACTTATGTGAGCAAGTGCACGTGTCGGGATTAAGTTATAAGTAGTGTAATTTAAGCACGGATATCAATCCACGTGTGAGAAGTGCATGACTACTCGAAGTTGGCCCTATGATTATCCGACTTAAACTCTTAATGAATATCTAACTAATGTGTATCAACTAAAACTAAGTCTAATTAACTTGTGAAATCACTTTTGAGAAAACTAGGCTTTGCCTCCCATCTTCATTTAATGGATGTTTTTATCTACAGAATTACTATTCACTTATTAATGATTTCTCGATGACGAGGTGATCGTGCCTACGAGATACCCTCTCTCGAGGTATATCCGCCCTTATCTCACGTATAGGTCAATGCATCTCGCCTCGACCCTATACTCAAACGCTTTAAATGCTTAAACCTTAATCGCCACCCTTAGAATCGATATCTCTATTTGCCGATTGACTGCTGGGTTGCTCGGTACTCCATATCCCTAGGAGTCCTTATCTCAATCTCTTGATACTAGTAGCATCATGCCACAATGTCGTCAAACATCACCATGAAAATAAACCACATAAGTAGAACAATCGATATAAATTATGAATAAACTGAATAATATAATATTTAAGCCTTAATCCATACAACTGAAACAGGGTTCAACAAAACCCTAGAAATAATTCTAGAACATATCATAATTAATTACAGGCATAGTTCTATAAATCATGAATAAGTTTGAGAAAAGGAATACAAAAACAGAGTCTTTTCGATCTCTCGGGTTGCTGCTACTTCGGTTCCCACACTCCGTTCATACGTTCTTCGATAATCCCCAAAATTAGGTCTCCCGTGCTTTTATAATCATAGAAATCATGAACGTCGCGAATGCCAGTCGCTCTTCGACTTTTTCTTCGTTGGACTGTACATCGCGACGTTGCTACTAGTTTTCTAATTCTTCTTCTTTGCAATTCCAAAAAGCTTCTGAAGACCACCCTATTTACCTGCAATGCACACAAGATCTAAAAATCAGATATCGGGCAATAATGCACTTATTAAGATATAAACTAGAGCTAAAACGTAGTAAGGACGCCAGTATGACATGAGTGTTTTAGACACTCATCAGTAGCATAACAACTTAAAAGAAAAGAGAAAAGCGAAAATTACATTTAACCCTAACATATCATACATGGCTAGCTCCTTCCCTTTACTGAACAACCTACAGCATGAATTGGTCAAATAACCTACAACATGGTTTCATGTATGCTTGGGTCGCTTAGCCACTTTCTTGGCCAAGGCCTACAAGATGACTTCGCTACACTAAATCCAAGAGAAAGAGCAAATCTAAATGACTAGCAACACTCTACAATTGGGTGTGCCACATGTCATACTTCTCCACATACCACTTTCCTCCGACACCCACAAATAATTATAGAATCTCCCTCCACCCAGAGATTGAGTCTCAAAGTGGTGGCCCATATGTTCTAAAAGGATAAAAATCCCACCGTGGTTCTAGTTAAAGATGTGAATACAATAGGAGAACAACTCCACCCAATTACCCAAAGACAAAAACAACAAAAACCCCGCTAAACATAGCAACCCTCAATCACTTACAATCCACCAAATCAATGAAACCAACTAAGGACAAAGGAGCATTTTCTATAAACAATCCTCGCCCTTACCAAAGCAAGAAAAGAAACATGGTTTTTAGTTTCTATATGAACAAAAACAATATGATTCCAAGCCTTCAACACTGTCCAAAGCACATATGAAGGAGCCGCTTGCCAAACTTTCTTCCTTTTTTTCCCCACAAATGAACCCCTCCAACTCAAAAGCAAATCCATAACAGAACCCGACATTACCCAAGCAATACCAAAGAGGGAAAACAATAACTCCCACAACAAATGTGTCTTCGGACAATGGAGGAGAAGGTGATCCACCAATTTCTCATACTAAAGGCATGGGTAGCACCTGTTGGCTAGATGAATACTCCTCCTCTAGAGCTGGTCAATGGTTAGGATTCTTCCCAACCGCTTCAAATGAAAAAGCTAATCTTTGGCTGCACACAAGATCTCCACACTGCCTACCAAGGAAAAGGTTCATAGAGACTAGAGTGAAGAGCCCTGAACATGGACTTCACAGAGAATACCCTAGCTTTTGTCATCAACCATCTCACATGATCTCTAGCCTCATCTACCAACACCAACCTCCCAATTTCACACAAAAGCCTTTCTACCTCCTCTACTTCCCAATCATTGAAAGGTTTAGTAAAAACAGGATTCCAACCTCCTCCTTCATCAATGCCGCTCTAGTAATCCCTCACCCATGCCTCCTTCAAAGCCACCAAAGCAAAAAAATTAGGATAAGAGACAGAAATGGGGGAGTTTCCAAGCCAAGTCTTTCCAACATTTAATTCTATGTCCATTGCCAACCACAAAAGACAACTTACAATGAACAAGGGGCCAACATCACTGAATTGCCTACCACACCCCTACCCTAAAAACTAATTTCTCACTGCTATTGCAAAACCCAGAAAATTTCTAATTTTGAAAATGGTAAATGGTACTTTCTACGAAAATCCAAAATTTTCGCATCTCTGGATGATCTAAACGAACTCACCCGTTGAATGCCCGCGAAATCTGGGCCACCACGCTGAATCCCAAGATAGTCGAAATTCACTTATTTAGGCACCGTGCTCGTGCCATAAAACGGGTTTGAGAGACATGTGATGTGACAAAGTCATCGATTACATGCACTCACGCCACACATGCTCGCATGAGTGTAGATGATGGGAATGGACGGCTTAGATTAAGCCATGTGTCAAATAGTGGAATGAGGGGACATGATGGGAATTATGAGAATGTTTAATGAGAAAAAGACAAAAAATTGTAATAGTCTTCTTCTTCCTCTTTGAAGACCAAAAACGGATAGGAGGCAGTGGGCTTAGGATTTCAGATTTTTAGAGAGAGAAGGTGTGACTTCTCTCTAGATTTCTGGCCGTTCGGACCGTCGGTTCTCGACGGAGCAAGAAGCAAAGTCGATCTACGCGGCGAGGGCTACACGTGGGCACCGATTTGGTGGAGTTCCGACAACTCCAAGAGGTAGGGATCTTTTCCTACTTGTGTTATTCTTTGGCTAAGAGCCATGAATTCGGTCTCAAAAGACCAAGTGGAGAAATTCCTATTTGTGTGGCCGTGAACAGTGCCAACCCGAGGGTTTCACTGTTTATGTGAATAGTGACGTGATTTTCTTGGTGTGAAAATGTGTGTGTAGGTGATTCAAAATGAATTGCTTGTGTTTGCTAATTAGCCCATGTGAGCTATTATCATAAGTATTTCCGATGTGAATTCTAATAACATGATTTGTTTGAATTAATTATGTTAATATATATGCATGTAAATATATTAGCATGAATGTGTTGAGATTGGCATCATGCATTCCATATGCACTGAGACAACCTAGAATATTAGGAGGAGTGCATGACATGGAAATTAAAAGAAAACGAAAAATGTTTGTGAAAGCACTTGACGGAAGATTTTCTCCGAAGAATTGCCTCGAGAGTCATTCAATGTATCACTTCGATGAGGATCATGACTATTTCTGAGCGTTATCCAAGAATTTGCCCTAAGGGTAGTCCAATATTTTACCGATCTTCTAGAGTGAGTTTTCGAGAACAAAAGCTTTTGTTGAAACTGGATATTTACTCTGCATTTGGCTTAAACATGTGTGAGGGAGTTCGTGAGGACTCAGACATGGGTTTGGGCATGTAGACATTCAAGCAGGTCTCATGAAATTGCTAAATGTGATTGTTTGCCATGACATGAACTTAGTGGGAGTAACCCAGGTAGGAAATTATCACTAATGGGGCTCTCGCTTCACCCCGTCGAGGATCACCATTTCTCGTACAGGAGTATGCATCGAGTACTTATCGCCACTAGAGGTCGCAGATATAGAAGAAAGCCAAGTTGTGGCTTTGGTAGAGACTTTTGTATAACATGTATTAGAAATTGTACATTTTAATATATGTTGAATTAAGAGTGAATTATTAACTCTTGAACTATGGTAATATAGTTGATGTATTTACGAAAGATTGATGCAAAGCCCAAGTGGCCATTATTTTACTCGCATGTGACCTCGTGGTGGTCATCAGGAACTGCGACGTGTGCTGTATTTGCAGAGCTCCCGTACAAAGGAGGCTTTGCCCGATTATGAGTGGTGCTCTGCTACCCGACATCCACGATTATTCCAAGCAGGCCGACGGAAAGTTGTCAACGGACAATCCCGGCTCAGCTACAGCCTTGCATCGAGCTTAGGTATACGAATACCTAGGGCTTAAGGCTCTTGGGCTTAGGCCATGGTCATTGAGGTATAAGAACATCACAGCTTAGAATAGCTCGATGTTAGGGTTTAGGTAGGATAGCTCGAGGACTTAAAATAGCTCGAAGTCACGGGACAGGATTAGAACACTGTTACGCATTGTGTTTTATGTGTTGTGTGTGAATTGTGATTGAAATTGTATGCTTGATAAATAGCATAGGAGAAATTAAAACCTTAGTTGTTTGAGAAATTTTGGGCAAATAGTCCAAAATTAAATGAAAAAAAAAATTGATGTGAATTAATTTTTTTCTAAAGGTTTTACAAAGAAAATCGAAAAATAAATGAACAAAATAAATTTTAATAAATTTATTTGGTTTCATCGAAAATGAAAAAAAAAATATATATATATATATTTCGGGTGGTTTTCAAGAAGCAAACAGAAAAAAATGAGGAAAAATTGGTGGCCGGGAAGCCAAGCACGCCCATCCTCTAATTTGGGTCACGCATACAACGTTTGTATCGTGACGTATGGCCGGGTGCGCGAAGAAAGGGCCACGCATACTCGCCGGCAAGGCCACGACACAACCGAGCAATGTCGACACGCCGAGAGGAAGGGCTCCATACGGCTGAGAACACGACATGCCGCTGCACTGGCTGAGGGTGAGTGTCGCGATACAAAGCATTGTATCATGATAGGAGCGAGGGCCTGGCTGCTGGGGGGTTGTGTCACGATACAGTCTTTGTATCGTGACAGGCGGGCGGTCTGGTTAGCGAAGCGTGTCACGATACAAACGATTGTATCGCGGACAAGAGGCGAGGCTTCGCCATCGTGTGTCACTACACGCCCGGCAGGATACAGCAGCGCGGTCGCGACATCGACAGCAGCAAATGGCGTGAACACAAGAACACGGCCACGATACCTACCGGGAGGGAGCCCCGTGACACGCCCAAAGGCCGGGCCTGCGATACGGCACCCTGCACGCCACGACACGGCCGTGACACGGCCGGCCTAGGCGTAGTGCACGCGGCCTGTGCGCGTAGGCTGGGCCAAGGTGTGCACCTAGTGCACCCGACTTAGTTTTGACTCAATGCACTATTCTGAGTCACTGTTTTGACCATTGTTCATGAACAATGTTCACAAGATTTTTCAAAAAAAAATGAAATAATTTTTTTTTAAATAAAATAAAATCTTTTAAAATGAAATTTTATAAAATAAAATTTTTGTTGCATATGATTTAATATATTGAATTATGGTCTTGCATTACCTATGAATGCATGGACATTGGTATGAAATGTTTTCTGTATGTGAATAGTGTCTCGGGGCTATGTTTACGCCTTAGAGACACTGCATTGAATATTAACTTGTTATTTGACATGTGTAGATGGCTAGTCGAGGGCGAGGACGTAGAGGGCGTCCACGAGGTGCTGGGCCTACACCACCTCGCATGTTCGACCAAAGACAGCTTTGTCGAGGCTACAAGGATTGGCACGTTGTTATTGCACGTGCTAGTGTGAGTAGCTAGGAGGTCCGAGTAACCTCCAGAGGTTTAGGCACATCATCCTCCTCGACATTCACGGGGAGGAGATCCGATGGTGGCATCATCGGTTCATGCATCGAGAAGGTGTTGTGAGGTTATGGAGATTACCGATAATACCAAGTTTAGACTAGTCATGTTGCTCCATTTAGAGGGTGAGGCCCAACTATGGTGGAACTGGGAAAAGACCTCTAAAGACCTAGAAGCAATGACATGGGCAGAGTTCCAGGAGCTGTTCATGGGTAAGTATTTTCCGGATACTGCTCGTCACGTGAAGGCTCAGGAGTTCCTAGAGCTGAAGTAGGGGACGATGACTGTGATGGAGTATGTGACTAGATTCACGGAGCTAGCCCATTTTGCTGATGACTACGTGGCCACGGACATGGCTAAGGTCAGGAGATTCGAGAATGGGCTGAAGTTGTCCATTCGTATGTGGATTGCAGCCTTGCCTACGACACTTGACCCATGGTTAAGACAACCCCCGACCATAGAGAGAGAGAGAGATCGAGGATGCTCTGAAAGCACTCCTGGATGCGGGTGTTAGTAGCGCAGAGGAAGGAGAGCCGGCCTCTTCCAGCCCGAAAGAAGGCAGGGCTTCGGGCCTCATGTGGGTTCCAGCGCTCGCGCCATCTAGCCGTGACGATCGTGGCTGCGCCGGGCAAAGGGTGTGCTACCATCAAGCAAAGATCCCGACATATGAGGAGGGATTGGGCCCTAGAGACAGGATCCTGTGGTTTCGAGGACAACACGTCCCGCCGCCGGTAGGACAGGAGAGGATACAATATATTCCTCCACAGCCCGGTATAGGCCAGAGGAGCCAACATCAGTTTCAAGGAGCTGCACGGGCACCTCCCGTTACACAGACAAGCCAGAGAGGCCAGGTTATGGGCCGAGTGTTTGCCTTTTTCTATATAGACTAAAAACCCTTCAAATTCACATAGTTACAAAATCCTTACAATTCTCTTGCACCCATGTCACTTTTCTTTTTCCTCTTTTTCCTTTTTCTTCATCCTATTCATTTATTCTTTTTGTGTCTTCCCATCCTTTTATAGTGATCTTGCTTCTCTTGGGAATGATAAAGCTCTTAATTCTCCTTTTCAATTTTCAAATCAATGAATTAAATGCAAAATTTTCATTCAAGCTGCTCGCTGCCTACCGTGGAGGTTTGGAAAATTGTGAGGAATTTTGCTCGCTTCTCCCAAAGTTATTGAATTTCCGAATTATTCTTTCGAAACTACTAGAACTCCAAACTGATTCTTTTAATTAAGGCTCAGTTTCTGGTTCTGCATTAATTTCAATTTATTTCAGGGGTTCTAAATGATGGATGCAGAATTGGAAATATGGGAATGAATTGAAGATGACTTGAAATTGGAATGGACGTTGGGCTCAATGTCATGATTTCTCTATGGGAAGTCGTGACATTAAATTTCGAACTTCTTAATTAATGTTTTTCAATGAATCCTAGTTTTAATGCTGGAAAGCCCAAAGAAAAGGTTTAAAACATAATGGTCCAAATTTTGATCATTCCGTTGCAACCTAAAGATTTTTGTTGCAACCTGAAATATGGTCACGGCAGGGGAATTGATGTCACAACTTGCTCTTTTCTTTCCTTAGTTATTTTAGTTGTGACCTCAATTTCAATGTTGCGACTTTCTTTCCTACTTTATTATTTCAACGTCCAGCATTCTTGGTCGCGACTTATGAAGTGATGTTGCGACCATGAAAGTTTTTAGGTCTCCCTGAACAATCAAATTCACAGCAATTTCTATTCACCAAATCCAATCAAAACAAATACAACTCAATTCATCTTCATCATTCAAATATTCTACACATTCATTAACTATGCATCAGATTCTAAATTTAAGCACAAAAAATAAAATTCCCCCAAACTTTCAATCATGCCATATAGGAGACAAAATTTAAAGAAGTTCAAGAAGAGTATACTACCCCTTTTTGTCTCTTTTGCAGATTGGAAGTTTGATCGCAGATATTCCTCCTTTGCACATTCTCATTGTCCTGCAAAACTAAAAAAAATATTTACCTACTCTTCAATCAACAATGAACAAAATTACACAAAGCTATTAGAAATTTTAACACAAAAAGTATAACGGGAACAATTTAAAACAAACTGATGTGGATTGCCTTCTACAAAGCTGCTCAATTTTTAGTCTTTAGCTGAACTTGCTACTACCATATTTCTGTTTCTTCAAATTTTCTCATTTAGAACCAAGAGTCACTCTTCCACTTGCATTCTCCCAAGGTAGTGCTTTAATCTCTGACTATTAACCTTGAATTCTTCATGATTGCTGTATCTAAGTGTCACTGCCCCAATATTTGTACTTGACACTACTGTATATGGTCCACTCCATTTTGATTTAAGCTTCCCTAAAAAGAGTCTTAGTCTGGAGTTGAATAATAGGACTTGATATCCTGCTTTGAATTCTCTTCTCAAAATCCTTTGATCATGCCATTTTTTTGTTTTATCCTTGTAGATTTTGGCCTTATCATAAGCTTCATTCCTCAGCTCTCGATTCATTTAGCTGAAGTAGCCTCGCTTCTTTAGCATCCTTAAAATCAAAATTTAGCTTCTTGATGGCCCACATAGCTTTATATTCTAGTTCAAGAGGTAGGTGGCAAGGTTTTCCAAAGATAAGCCTGTATGGGGACATTCCAATGGGAGTTTTAAGCGATCCTGTATGCCCGGGAGTGCATCATCAAGGCTTGAGCCCGTCTTTTCTTTGGAACTACGGTCTTTTCAAGAATTTTTTCTTTATCTCCTTGTTGGAAATTTCAGCTTGCCCATTTATTTGAGGATGATAAGCCAAGCTCATAATGTGTTTGATACCATAATACGCCCCATGAGTTTGTTAAACACCTTATTTGCAAAGTGGCTTCTTCCATCACTGATTATAGTTCTGGGTGTCCCAAATCTGTTGAGGATATTTCTTTGTAAAAATCCCACAATTGTGTTGGCATCATTTTTGGGACAAGCTACTGCCTCAACCCATTTGGATACATAATCTACAGCTAGGAGTATTAATACATTTCCAAATGAAGGTGGAAAAGACCCCATAAAATCTATTCCCCATACATCAAATAGTTGCACCACCAGGATACCTTGCAAGGGCATTTCATGCCTTTTGCTGATATTTCCCATTCTTTGGCATTGATCACACAGCTTCACCCATTCAAAACAGGTCTTTGAAAAGAAGAGTAGGCCAATAAAAATCCAAGCGGAGAATTTTGTGGGCTATTTGTCTCCACACCAAAATGTCCTCCATATGGTGATGCATGACATTCTGTAAATCTTACCTTGCTCACCTTACGGTACACATCTTCTGCCGATCATATCACAGCTCCTCTTCTACTTGATGAGTGGGTCATCCCGAGATGTAGTACCTCTTTGTCGAGTCCTTAGCTTTTTCTGGCGATAGCGAGATTACGTTGGCATAAATTCCACATGCTAAGAAGTTCCACCCGTATTGGCGCCTGCGATTGATTAGAGTGGCGGTGGAATAATTGCTCATCTCGAAAATTATCTGCTATTTCCCTTTCTTTTTCTTATGCGACGAGGTTTCTCCACTCTTGACAGTGATTATCACATTATCACTACCTTTCTTGTGCTTTTATTTCTAGATCAAATTCTTGTAATAACAAGCTTTTGTCAGTCTTGGCTTTGCTTCTTTCTTTGCCATTAGATCCCAATTGTTGCATGATTAATTGTGTATAATAACATGGGACCCCAAAATGTATGTCCTAAATTTTTCACATGCAAACACTATTGCCAGCATCTCCTTTTCAGTAGTTGAGTAATTTTCCTGAGCTTCATTGAAGGTTTTGCTCGCATAGTATATGGCCTTGAATACCTTTTCGACTTTACGCCCAATCTGACTCCGTTGCAAAATCGCGGCATCGCACATGATTTCAAATTCTCTGTTCCAATCAGATTTTGCCATGATGATGGGAGCTTCAACTAATCTGGATTTGATCTCTTCAAAGAATTACGCGAATTCGTAAAGTGAACTTAGTATCTTTTTCGGTGATCTGCGTAGTGGTGCAGCAATTTTTGAGAATCTACGATAAAATCTTACGTAAAAACGACGTAATCACACAAAAATTCTAATTCCCTTTACTGAAGTGGGTGGCATCAGATTTCTTATAATTGAAACTTTTGCCTTGTCTACTTCTAGCCCTGCTGCAGAAATCATGTGCCCTAGGACAATTCCTTCTGTAACCATAAAGTGGCATTTTTCCCAATTCAGAGCTAGATTCTTATCCTTGCACCTTTGAAATGCGTCCCTTTGAGAATTATGCGAGCAGCGTTCAAAAGCGGATCCATACAACGTGAAATCATCCATGAATCTCTATAACTGTACCTTCATCGAGAAAATATAGACATCATGCATCTTTGGAATGTACCGAGGGCATTACCTGAGCAATTGGCATTCTTTAAGCAAAAGTACAATGGGCATAAAGGTGGTTTTCTCACGATCCTCGGTCTGATGGCAATTTGGTTTATATCCGGGAGTATCCATCAAAGAAAACATAAAGTGGGGTGTCGACCTTCATACAACATCGATCGTGAAGGCGGGAAAATGATCCTTTCTTATTGCGATCATTTAGTTTGTAGTCGACACCTTGCCTCCATCCTATCTGATTCTGCTTGGAATCAGTTCGTTCTTTTCATTTCGAATCACCGATTGAATCCACCTTTCTTAAAGACTGCCACATCTTGTTGGGCTCACCCGAGAACTATACGATGCCAGCATATATAAAACTGCATTTAACGCATTTGGAACTTCTTTTCCTGACTTCTTTCATCGCCCAGGGTTCGGTACTCCTTTGATGCTCGATAGAGTTTTTGCATTATCATTAATGATATTTTATGCATACAAATGGAGGCCAGTACCCTTTGGTCTGTTGTTAAACAATAGCACCATTGTACTTTCTCATAATTTCCGGCCGGCTTACGTTTCTTGATTCAATCGAAATGCGGTGATATGATATTGGTTTCTCCTTTTCGGTTCTGAAAACATGTTTCAAATTAACAGGCGATTCGTGATGTGGCCCATACACTGGTTTCTGCTCCCGACGGTTTTACGTCCCTGATGCATACATCATCTTGGCGATTTCATTTATGCTTGAGGCTTGTTTCTTTCATTACTTATACATCTTTGGAAGGCCGCGGCATTTCTGTCGATACTTTCCAAGATGCGAAAATTCATCTCAATTTCATTGGTAAATGTTGAAGGGTATATGGTCGATTCAATTGACACTAAGAAGACTATTGTTTTCTCTGACCATACAAGCTTTTCGCATCTACATCGGGGTGTTCCAAACTCTTTATTAAGATTAAGGGTGCAACGCTGTTCCCACCCTTAATGTCGGTTCACTTTGTACGCCAGCCAGCGAAGCCCAGTTGCTAAAAGGTCTTCGGCAGCAAAAGAAACTTGTGTGTCTTCCTCCATCTTCATAATCACAAAGTCCACAGGAAAGATGAATTTCCCCACCTTGACAAGCACATCTTCAAGAACACCTTCTGGTTGTGCCATTGATCTGCCAGCCATTTGTAATGTAATTGTTGTTGGGGTTAGTTCCCCCAAACTCAGTCTTTGCACCACTGATAGAGGCATCAAGTTTATACTATCATTAGAATCACACAAGGCTTTCTTGAATTCATATTTCCCTATAGAACAGGGAATGGTGAAACTGCCTGGGTCTTTCATTTTGCTAGGAGCTTTCTTTGGATAAGCGCAACTGCGGTGCTTGATCGAGGTCACTATTCCTTCCTCAGCTATCTTCCTTTTCTTGTTCAATATCTCCTTCAGAAATTTTGCATAGTTAGGCATTTGGTTGATTACTTCTGCAAAAGGGATATTGATTTCTATCTTCTTGAATATGTTTAAGAATCTAGAAAATTGTTCCCTTTGCTTTCTAAAGCCTGGGGAATATTGCTTTGTAGGTGTATAAGATGGTACTTTCTCCTTCTGTTTCTGCTCATTACTTCTTTTAGGTTGTTCGTTATGTATCTTCTTCTCTGCTTCTGTAGTCTTTCCAAGTGTGCTCTTTTATCCTTCCTTTCCAGTTTCTTTTTGTTCTACATCAGTCTCTTCTTTCCTTTCTTTCTTGTAAATGTTGCCCACTTCTTTCCCAGCTGTAGCGACTGCCGTACGGTCCCTTTGGATCTTTTGAGTGTCACTAGGGAATGTACCCTTGCTGATTTGGCATGTCGGGCCGGTACCTGCCTGTGTCTCAAGTTCTTCAATGGGGAGCACTTACCGTATTCTTCTGAAATACTGAGTATCGAACTTGAAAGCTTCCAAGTCGGGCCGGTTTTACGTCCCGTAAGGAGTGTATAAACCTCTTGTTGTCCCATGAGCGCAGCATTTGTTCTTCAAATGGTTGAGTCCTCCTATGACACGATAGTCATTTATGCCTTCATCCCTTGATCTTCTTCTTTGGAACCTTTGTGGTTGCGATATCCACTGTTGAGGATTACATCCATGCCTTGGGCCTTATGAAAATGCCCCTCCGCCCGTATGAGAAATTCTCATGGTTCCTCGATCTTTGGTTGTTATAATGTGTGGGCAGGTTAGGATTTGGCTTGAAATGATAACTTCTTAGTTCATTCACATACTTAACCTCCTCAACCTCATAAACGTCCTCTTCTGTTGGTATTTCAGCACTTCTTCTCATTGCTTCTCTTTTCACTGCTCCTATCTCATGAGCAGTGTGCATTTTTCTTTCCTGTTTGTCTATCCTGTGCATGATGGCATCTAATTTTGCCTCCATAGCTATCATTTTACTCAGCTCCATGACCCATTTTCCTCTGCTATTACCCCTTGAAAACTTAGATGGAGCTTTCATATTGCACTTGGCTAGGTCTTCTATCAGATCCCTAGCTTCTTCAGCACTTTTTCTCTTAAATGCTCCTGACACGACATCGATAATGCCTTTAGATGTATCATTTAAGGCATGACCACACTATATCCATCTGGGTTTTAATCCAATTCCAGCTGCATAGGGCATCTCTTCAACAACCTCTTGAATCTCTCGGGCTATATATGAGGCTCTCATCTTCCCTTGTTGGAACACTATGATCTCTCTTCTTCTCGGAGGTAGAGATGGGGAAAACACACTTAGTATGCTTCTACCGAGTTCTTCCGGTGCATCTTGAACCATATATGGTAGTGACTCATACCATGTGGTGCTATATCTCTTAAGGAAAAAATGGGAAGAATGCGGCTTTATCACCTCGGCCTCACACCACTTCCGGCTTCCTTTGTATTTGCCATCTTGAGAAATACACCCGGGTGCTTTCGTTGGGGTCTTCGGTCGGTGGCGGTGAAGCGTCTTGCTGCACAAGTTGTTATCAAAATGAGCCCCGAGTTCGAAGTTGTTTGCATCCACTGTAGGTTGTCATGATTGCAGAGTATTCTTCCTGAATAATAGGCCTCCAGAAATCCTCCATCGTGTCAGTAATAGGAGGTCTTCTAGTTGCTATCCTTTACTCCTCCATGCAGTCATGTCGCTCATACACTTCATGATTAGTTCTACTCTTTTTAGTCTTTCTTAAGCTTAAAGGTGTTCTTTCGATTCGTGTCTGGCACAGTATGATACGAGATCACATTTCCTGTGGTGAGGATTTCCTAAAGTGCAAACACACTCAAATTAATAGGATTAGTCGAACTGAAATTATTTTCAACATGGCTTGTTAAAGATTAGTGGGCTGAGTCTGTGCTAACCTCAAGCTGTTTTGGTCTTTTCTTTTATAAAATGTTTAGAAAAATGTCCAAATTAGCATTTCCCTCTTTTGTTAGAATATTGATCTATTCAATCTTTTCAATCCCCGGCAACGGCGCCATAAAACTTGTTTGCCTTTTTCTCTATAGACTAAAAACCCTTCAAATTCACATAGTTACAAAAGCCTTACAATTCTCTTGCACCCTTGTCACTTTTGGACAAGTGGCTTGAATTAAATAGATCTTTCTTGATTGTTAAGTTTTAAAAATTGAGTTTAATTATGGCCTTTCTAAGATGCCATAGTCATACAAGTAGTAAAATGAATATCGGGTATCATTCCACAGTTGGCAAGGGTAAACATCAATTGCCTCCTTTACGAGTTCTATGCTATTTGGACTAAAGAGAGAATGATAATGAAAGTTTGATATAAGAAAGAATAATAAATCATACTATTAGCTAAAAATAGAAATTGGAATTACATGAAATAACCAAAATAAAAGTATAAAGGCAAAATACTTGATCTAATTTGTTCCCTATAAAGAAACAAAAACTATCGAGTGAATTAAAATAAACGATTAATTCCTACATGAAAATACATTGCTCTTATTGTATTGATGGATCCGGATTTGTCCAAGATTGCCTAAATGTTAGCAGTTGGATTTCTCCACATTCACTGGTTAGAAGCTCTTGCTTCTCTCGAAGTCAAGATATAACCGATTCTACTTGTATTTATGCCAACTCTTGTAAGATCTGGGTATTTTTCTTTCTCAATACTTCACACCCATCTCTTGATGACTGCGGATCTTTTGCTTTCCTTCTTAGGATTTTTGTAAAAGTTCTACCACTTAATTAGGTGCTTATTCTTCAGATCTATTGGTTCGTCCTTTCCCTTGATTAGATCTCAGCTAACACAGGGTCGGGAACTTCCCTTTGGATTAAGGTGAACTCTCTGATTATTTATATTGTTAAATGCTCCCCTCGACTTCAATTATGAGCAAAATAGGAATTATTTATCAAAATGAACTTTCGAGCTATTGATTCATCAATGGTAGTCTAACATACCCATAAGAGAATGCTCTCAACTCTCAGGAATCTCCATCTATGTGTCACCTTGAGAGGGCATCCACAGAATGAGGCTAGATCGGCTCCTTAAGGCGGTATTCGGTACTGCACTATTGAGACTTATCGATTCAAAAAAGCATGACACCAAGTAAGTAAATCCCAACCCCGAATAATTTTTCTCAGTTGCGAAGGCGCAACTAATTTTAATTCCAATCCAGCGGCTAGCGTTCAGTCTTGCATTACGATTAAAGAAATGGATGCCGTCCTCATACATCCACTATAATCGAAATGGCGAGAAGAAATGAATTCCCGAGAAATTTATCTAGATTTCATAAATTTTCGAGGCGATAATTTTCAAGAAAGAAAAATAACGGAAATAAAATCCAGCTCAAATCGTTTCTGATTCGCAAAGCGGAATCCAGAAAAGAAAAATAAAAGAATTAAAAAAAATAAAGAAAATAAAATTCTACTCTAAACTATACACTGAGTTCCTCTTCGTTCCCCTCTTTCTGCGTAGTGAAGATGGAAGCTACTTTACTATTTTAACATTGTCTATTTATAAGCATCCAAAAGAAATTAGGTCGAATCCCAGCTTCGAAGTGGAATTCTAAAGAAAGCCAGGTTCTTGTCTTAGGTCGCGACCTCAAAGGCGAATGTGACCTGGATTTCACTGTTTACTCTTGTTCAATTCACGACCTTGTTACTTTTGTTGCGACGGATTCCTTGTATTTGCTTGGATTAATGGATTTGCGACGCTTCGTTTAATGATGGCGACCTTCGATGGCTTTCGGTGTTTCTCGGGAATTGATGCCGACCACGGTTTCACGTCACGACACGTTGTCTTTTCCTTCGCCTGGTTTCAACCTCACTTCTTTGTTGCAGCGGTTTCCTCCTTCGACCTCTATTCGGTCGCGACCTCCTTATTGCTCTTTTAAGGTTGCATGTAGTTCAAATTGCTTAGAAGTAGTTGCGACCTAGATTTCTTCTGCTCAGTTCTTCTTGGTGCGACTTGAATGATGGGCCCTTGACATGGTTGTGGTCCTTGATTAATAAATGGTCGTAGCCCGGTTTCTTGGCAAGGACGTTTGGCTTAGCGATTACAACCTCCTCTTTGTTCTTCAACTCTTTGTTGGTTGCAACTTCCAATTTTTTGTTGAGACTTGAGTTCCCGTTTTCGTAGCCAGCGACCTCAGCGGCGTATACTTTGACCTCGAATGGGGCTCTTCATTTAAAAACTAGTTGCAACTTCATTTATTTGCAGAGACCTCCCTTGTGGCTTCATTGACAGATCCACGTCGCGACCTCAGATTGACGTCGTGACCTCAGTTGTCTTCAATCGGCGTCGCGACATCAGAGTGGTGTCGCGACCTAAGATTCTTCCTTGATTACTTCTTTTTGTCTCAACCACACTTTCTTGGTCGCAACCTCAACTTCAAGTCACGACTTCGCTTGCTAAGGTCTTACATTTTCTTCCTCGTCACAGTCTTGGTGATGTCGTGATTGTTGATAAGTGATTTCTTAGTTTTTCTTTGGATTTTAAGCCCACGCTATACTTTTAAAAATTAAATTTGAGGCAGTTACACACGAGTTTACGGATATGAATCAACAATTAACTTGTAATAAGCCGGAAAAATGGTTCAAAATCAAATGAGTTTTTTAGACTCATCAGGCGGAGGGATAAGGCCCATGCGTGGACGTTTAGGGTTTAAGGGGCGGTCTACGCCATCACACTACCTCAACTGAAATACAGATCACCCGCCATAATGTGGCAATGCTTGCTATCTCGCCATGGCAAGAGGCATTTTGATTCAAAGGCCGTGATTCATTCATCAGCCAGATCACTGGTGGATAGAACTGTCAGAGGGCTGAGCCTCGAGGAGCCCTCAGATGTGAGTTCCCTCCCCAAGGATTGGGGCAGGATAAGGATGATATGCAAGGGCTGGCGAAGCGAGATCCTGACCCACCACAAGGACTCGAGGATCATGGACATGTCGAGTCTCGATGTCATCCTTAAGATGAATTGGCTAATACCTACAAGGTCGCGCATCGATCAGGAGCTGAAGAGGGCACGCCACACGTTGCGGACTCGTATCAGGTAGCATTTTTAGTGGGGACAACATGACATTTTACCCCGTGATGCGGTACGAGTCCGGCCACATGGATAAGCAATGGTTGGCTAGCAAGCCCACCTTTGCAGGGACGAGGTGAGACCTGACGATCTACCTCGAGTAGTTTTATAGTATGAGGATGTTTTTCCGATGAGCTAACGGATTGCCCCAAGCAGAGGGTTGTAGACTTCAGACGAGTTACACCCCGCATTTCGCCCATCTCTATGACTCCGCATAGGCCGCACCATTGGAAGGTAGAACTCGTGAGTCCAAATACACGAGCTAATGACAAGGGGTTCATTAGCCGAGCACTTCACCAATACGGGCGTCCTGGGTTTATTTGCGAAGAAGAAGGATAAGACCTTTCGACCGTGCATTGATTGGCAGATAATGAATGGTTACAATCAAGAATCGATACCCATTACCGAGGATTGATGATTTGTTTGACTACTGAGGAGCGCCGAGTCTACCTAAGATAGACCTTCGTGACCGTTACCATCAATCGAGGGTTGTGGGAGACAGATATCCCTAAGATGTACCGCTCAGACAAGTTATGGGCACTTCGACTTACGTGATGCCCTTTTGATTGATCGTTAGTCTCAAATACCATCATCCCGCGCAAGATCCAACCCATCAAGAATCGCCACATCTAACGTGACATTATCTGACCTACCCCTTACGAGTAGGGAGCATAAGTATCACTTGAGGATCGCTTTTACGCTGCGTAGAGACCACGCTTGTACGCCAAGTCTCGCTTAGTGCGAGTTTCGCTTTATCGAGGTGAGATTTCGGGACACGCGGTGTCGTGATCGTGCATGTCGCTGGGCCCAGAGAAGGTTTGAGGCCGTGATGAGTTGGGAGAAGTCAAGCTTCGCCTTCGAGATATTTAGTTTTCGGGATTGGCTGGGTACTACAGAGATTCATCAGATTTTTCCCAATTAGCGCACACCTATGACGAGATCAATCTCTAAGGAGGTCAAGTTTGATTGGGATGACTGGATGCTGCAGGAGGCATTCCAGAGTCAAGGGGAGACTTATCACTCTCCTATCTGGAGAAGTCCCAGACAGGGGATTGTGGGTACATGTTGTATTGTGATGCCTCGAGGGTCGGATCGATGTGTTTTGATGCAAATCGGGAGGGTAGTAGCTTATGGTTCCCACGCCTGGAAGAATCATGAGTGCACTACTCCCACACACGATAATGGAGTCAAGGGGCCGCAGTCTTCGCCTGGAAGATTTTGGGTTCCACTCAATTATATGGCGAAAGTAGCTCGAGGTGTACCTGCACTATAAAAGTCCCCAAAGTATATTTTCACGCAAATGACCTCAATATGAGGCAACGTGAGATGGATGGAGTTCCCGTAGATTATGACTTCACTTTGCATTACCATCCCGGTGGGGCGCAAATGTGCTGATGATGCACCCAATCGGAAGTCACAGTGGAAAGGCCCACAGTGGCGGCTTTCCTGGGAGTGGCTGATGCTCCTAGACCCGTGGGATGGGCCACAAAGATAAACGAGCGCAATGTGGTACGCTGGGAGTTTAAAGGGCTGAGCACCGCACCATCGAGCGTGAGTGATTGAGTCCCGTAAGCGTGGACGCAGAGATAGTGTTCATCAAAGGACCCAAACACACGTACTGTGACGGTGGTTAGACCATTCACGAGATGGTAGTCTCTAGATAAAGCGGACGAGTAGCGGGTTCCCCACTTGACCGATTTTGAGAGAGGAGATTCTCAAGGAGTTTCACCGCCTCGATTTGTCGTAGATCCGTGTGGGTACCGAAGATGTACTAAGATCTTCGTCGCACTACCGGAGCGACGAAGAGACACGTAGGACTCTGCTCGACGATGTCTCGGGCGTTAGTAGGTTAAGGTCGGTGCACCGTAAGCCGCAGGCTACTTCCCACCATCGAGGTACGAGTGGAAATGGGAGCACGCCACGATGGACTGCTGACCCATTTTCCACTCGACAATCGCAAGGACATGATGCGCAGATGTGGGTGATAGTGGACCGCCACAAATTCGACACATTTTCTAGTCGCGGCGGATGACGCACCTTCACACTAGAGAGAGATTCCTCGCGGCCAGACATTCGAGAGATAGTCCCGCCTACATGGAGTACCAAGATCCATAGTGCTCCGATAGTGGACCTGGTTTATTTGCACACTTTTGGAAGAGTTTCCAAAAGGCTATGGGTACACGGCTAACCATGAGTACAGCTTTCCACCCACAGACAGATGGTCAGTCAGAGAAGACGATACAAGTGTTAGAGGACATGCTGCAAGCATGCGTCCTGGATCATAAGGGTAGTCAAGAGCACCGTCTAGCACTCGCTTACAAATACGCTTATCGTGCGAGTATACAGATGGCACCATATGAGGTATCAGATGGAAGGCCAAAGTGCATCACCTGTTATTGCCGAGGTGGGAGAGAGCCCCATCACCGGTCCCGATTCGATTAGAGACACCTCCAGAAGGTGGGTTTGATACGATAGCCATTTTCTCACCCGGGCCGCAGCCAAAGCAGAAGAGCCAAGTGTCGATGCGCGAAGGTCTAATCTCTTAGAGCCCGAGGTCGAGATTACGCTCAAGGTGATGCCTAAGAGATATGGTCAGGTTCCCAGAAGTGAGGAAGCTATTGCCTGGGTTTATCGGGCCCTTCTAGACATCGAGAGGGCAGTATCAGAAAGGCAGACGGCCGGGCTTTACTCGCCTATCATGTCAGTGTGTCCACAAGGTATTTCACGCTCCATGCTCCGAGGTACACCCCGCATCCAAATTTCATGTGGTGGATCGGGGGAGATCGTGCTGGGAGCACCCGATGAGACCTCTCTGGGAGAGGGACCAAAGACTGGTGGATAAATGGATCGGGGTTTAAGAATGCCAAGACCGTGAGCAGCGAGGGTGCATGGCGCACCGCGGGAGTGGAGGAGTCAACGCGGGAGCGCTAGGACACTATGAAGTGCCACTCATCCTTCGTTTAAGGATGAAGGTACGTGGCTTTAGTCGCTTTATCAATTAATGACTAGCTTACATGCATGGTATAAAGACCAGCTGGTATTATGCATGTGATTCATAGTGATTGTACATAATTTCGGGATGAAATTCCTTTTAAGGAGGGGAGAATGTAAAACCCGGGAAAATTCTAATTTTCTGAAAAAGGGTAAAAGGGTAATTTCGGTAAAAATCCAAAATTTTTATAGATCTTAGATGATAAAATGGACTTCACTGTTGGAATCATCTCGCGAAATCTAGCTACCATTGATCGACTTCGCCAAATTCGAAGATAGCCTGAATTAATGCTTTTTGGAGGCACCGTGCCTGGGTGTCAGAACGGGTTTGAGAAACATGGATGTGACAAAAAGTCACCTAATACATGTACTCATGGACAATATGTTGCATGAGTAGAGATGATGGGAATGGACTCATGATTAAGTCATGGTCAATGAGTAATGGAGGACATGATGGGAATTCATGAGAATGTTTAATGAGAAAAAGACAAAAATTGAATAGTCTTCTTCTTCCTCTTGAAGACCAAAAACGAACAAGAGGTGAGGGTTTGGATTTCAGATTTTTGTGAGAGAGAAGGTGTTCCTCTCTGATTTTCGACCTTCTGATACTCTGCTATCGACGGAAAGCAAGCAGGCTAAAAGTCGACGACATGAGGGCTACACGTAAGGCCCGATTCGGTGGAGTTCCGACTAACCCAAGAGGTAGGGATTTTTTCCTATTTGTGTTATTCTTCGCTAAGAGCCATGTAAATGGGCGGAATGTTCTAATGCTTGTTTGAATTGTGAATTTATTCTCAAAAGCTTTGAACCGAGCGAGAAAAATTCTATTTAGGCGGGTCGTGAATACTAACCCGAGGGTTTCACTGCTCATGTGAATAGTGATATGATTTTCGTGTGAAAATGTGTAGGTGATTCAAAATGAATTGCCAGGTTTGCTAATTAGCCCATGTGAGCTAATTTTGGTGTTATGAATTTAATAACATGATTTGTTTGAATTAATTATGGCAATATATATGCATGTGAATATATTAGCATAAATGTGTTGGGATTGACATCATGCATTCCATATTCACTAGGGCACCCTAGAATATTAGAAGTGAGTGCATGACATGAAATTGAAAGAAAAACGAATTTCATGCATATGCAACGCGTACTATGCCATGCATGTAAACTAGTCATTTAAGTATTAAACGACTAAACCACGTACCTTCATCCCTAAACAAGTAGGGATAGGTGGCCCGCATCGCGGTCCTTCCGCTACCGCACGCTGACTCTCCACTCACGGCGCTTCCGCATAAAGACCCTCATTCAGCCTCACTGGCCTCACACAAACCCCGATCCCGACTCATCCATAATGCACACTCGGTCCTCCGAAGGTCCGATCCGTGGTCAACCACACCTCCCAATCCAATTACATGAGCCGGATTCGAGTGTACCCTGAGCATGGAGATGCGAAATACCTCATGGACACCCGACATAGCCGGGCTGTAAGCTAACCCAGCCATAAAGGTCACCCTCCTCGAGCATCTCGAAGGGGGCCCAACGAACCTCACCGGAGAAGCCCCTCGCAGACTTGCTAAACCCGACTCACTACTCTCTTAGGCAACACCTTCGGGCATGATCTCCAACCCTCGAACTCTAAGGGCTGACGCTGCACATCAGCATAGCTCTTCCGCCGGCCCGAGCCGTGAGAAGACGCTCGTCGATCAAGCTCACCTTCCTCGTGAGGTGTCTCTAATCGATCGGGGGCCAAAGTGATGGAGCTCCTCCCACCTCGATCCAACATATCATGATCCCACGGCCTCCCATACAATGTCTCATGGTGCCATATGTATACTGCCTGAGAAGCTGCGTATTAGAGTGAGAATTCCCACTAAGGGAAAATGCTCTTCCCAATTACCCTTATGATTTAGGACGATGCTCGCAAAGATGTCCTCTAACACCAGATGATCCTCTCCGACCACCATCCGTCTCTGCGGGTGGAAAGTCAGACTGTGGTCACCACGTGCCCATAAATTTTTGGAAACTCTTCCTAAAGCGCCGCAAACCTCGGGTCTCTATCCGACACTATGGATATTAGTACTCCATGTAGCCGGACGATCTCTCGAATATACAATCGGCAGAATTCCTCCAATGTGAAGGTCATCCGCATGGCTAGAAAATGTGTCGACTTTGCAGCCACCCACCATCACCCATACCACATCACGCTCCTGTGGTGTCCGTGAAAGCTGGTCACAAATCCATCGTGACGGCTCCCACTTCCACCTTCGCCCACCTCCAATGGTCAAGTAGCCCTCGCTTGGCTTCTCGTGCTCACTTTAACTCATTATACATGAGACACTACAAAAAAAATGTAACAAAGTCCCCTACATGTCTCTTCATTCCACTCTAGTAGTACTGACGATGAAGATCCCGCACATTCGTACACCGGATGGCCGCAAATCGAGAGTGTTGAAACCCTGAGAATCTCTCTCAACCCATTAACCGAGGAACCACTTCACCCTGCTCTCTACATTGAAGACTACCATTCGTGGATTCGGCCCAAATCCCTCACACCACAGACCGATTGTACTCCTGGCCCCGATGGACACCATCTCCTCCCATTCCGTCCCAGGACTTTGATCACTCTACTCATCAGAGACTCAATTACTAAACCCCAACGCACCCTAAGCCCCAAGCCACGTACTATAGCCCAAACTGTCCCACAGTCTCGAGCATCCGCCATTCCCGAGAAGTTATACCTGCCAATGCTCCCGTGGATCTCCTCGACGAGGCATCACCAATTACATTTGCCTTACCAGGTGGTAATGCAAAGTGAAGTCATAGTCCTCTAGAACTCCATCCATTCAAGGCCAGCTTCATGTTAAGGTCCAAATTAAGGGGTGAAGATATACTTCGACTTTTATGGTCCGGAAAAGCACCGAATCGCCGCCATATAAGTAGTGGCACCACCCTTCAAGGCGAAGACTACTGGTCGCTAACCCATGTCGCAGAAGGGGTAATTCCCGCTTCATGATTCTTCAACTTACTGGAACTATGTTACCACTCGATCGTGATCAAAACATCCTACCCTCGCCCCTCGAGGCATTACAATACACTATGTACCCCTGTCCCCTATCCGGGACTATCAAGATAAGAGCAGATAGCCTCTCCTCAACTCCTAATGCCTCCTCAGACTGGCCATTATCCTAATCAAACATGACTCCTGTTAATCTCATCATAGGTACATGACCTCCTTCCGGGTTAATTCACCCTAGAATCTTACATTCTCCCCTCCCTTGGTGCGAATTTCATTCCGAATTCAGGATAATCTACTCAATTAACATGCATATGCAACGTGCACTCTACCATGCATGTAAACAGTCATTTAAATCTCAACGACTAAACTACGTACCTTCATCCCTAAACAAGAAGGGATAGGTGGCCCGCATCGTGTCCTCACGCTCCCACGTGGACTCCTCCACTCCATAGTACCTCACTAGCCTCACGGTCTTGCATCGCAAAACCTGATCACGGCTATCAACAATGCACACTGGTCCCTCCTCGAAGGTCCCATCCGTGTCAACCTCAATCTGTCCCCAATCCACCACATGAGCCGGATCCGAGACATTTTCTGGGAGCATGGAGACGTGAAACACCTCGTGGACACCCGACATGTCGGGCTGCAATGCCAACCCAGACGCAGAACCCGCCCCACCCCCTCGAGATCCCGGGAAGGTCCAATGAACTCGACTATAGCTTCCCACGCCTTACCGAACCTCGACTCACTTCACCTTTAGGCATCACCTTCAAGAAGACGTGATCCCCAACCCTGAACCTATGGTCGACGTCGCACATCCGCATAGCCTTCCGCCGCCTAAGCCGTGAGAAGACGCCTCGGCCGATCAAGCTCACCTTCGAGGTGCCCCTAATCAAATCGGGACCAAGACGGAGCTCTTCCCACTCCTGGCCCAACATAATTGGTGACTCGTGCATGGCCTCCATACAAGGCTCCCAAGCACAAGATCCAGATACTCGCTCAAACCGTTGTCAGAGCGACTCCACTAAGGGAAAACGCTCCTCCTACCGTCTGTGCGGATCCGTGACGATGCTCGTAGCATGTCCCTCTATCTGTGATACTCCTCTCTGGGATCGACCATCCTGGTCTCGAGGGTGAACGCTGTACTCATCGTCAGCCGTGTGCCCATAGCCTTTTGGAAACTCTTCCAAAAGTGTGCCATAAACCTCGGGTCCCTATTCGATACTATGGATACCGGTACTCCATGTAGCCAGACTATCTCTCGAATGTACAACCGGCAGAATCTCTCCAATGAGAAGGTCATCCGCACGGATAGAAAATGTGCCGACTTCGTGAGCGGGTCCACTATCACCCATACATCGTCATGCTTCACAAGGCCCGTGGTATGGGTCACAAAATCCATCGCGGACGCGGTTCCCACTTCCAACACCACCACTCCAATGGTCAAGTAGCCCGGCCGGCTTCCCGTACTAAATTTCTTTAACTCGACATGTGAGACATCGCTTAACAAAGTCCCCCGCGGTTCTTCATCCTACTCCATTAGCATCATGACGGCGATCCTGCACATTCGCGGCTACCTGATGCACGGCTAAATCGGATCGTTGAAACTCCCTTGGCACTTCTCAACCGCCAACTGGGGAACCACTACCCGTCCCCTATATCGAAGACTACCATCTATGTGAACGGTCTAGCCTCACAATTCAGACTCGGGATCAGACTCGATCCCCCGACGATTGACTATCTCTACGTCCCGCCACTGGGGACTCAAATCACTCTCTCAACAGACTAGAATTTACCTAAACTCCCAAGGTACTGAGTTCCATTGTCAGGATCGCAAACCAAACCCGCTCCTACGCCCCGAGCATCCGCCAATCCCGAAGCTTACACCAGCCACCCTAGTGACTTCCGACCGAAAGTGCATCACCAATTACATTCGCTACTGTGATGGTACGCAAAGTGAAGTCATAATCCTCTAGGAACTCCATCCATCTCGTTGCCTCATATCGAGGTCCCGCCGTGGAAAATATATTTCCGTGACTTTTATGGTATTGAGTACACCTCGAACTCCTCACAGATAAGTAGTGGCTTCAAATCTCAAGGCGAAGACTACTACGCCTAACCCATGTCGTGCGGTGGTAATTTCGCTTCGTGGATTCTTCAACCGACGGAACCATAAGCTTGGCCACCTCCCTGTGATCGCATCAAAACACATCCCAATCCCCGCCGAGGCATCACAATACACTGTGGTACCCCCGTCTCTGCTCTCGGACCATCAAGATGGGAGTCAAGTAAGTCTCCTTCTTCAACTCCTGAATGCCTCCTCGCATCTCGGCTATCCCAATCAACCCCACCTCCTTCCGGTCAACCTAGTCATAGATGCCGCTTATCCCGAGAAATCCTCAATGAATCTCCCGTAATACCCAAATTGACCCCAAGAAACTACGACCTCAAGACTGATCAGCCTCTCCCTAACTCCATCACCGCTCGACCTTCTCTGGTCGACCGACACTCCCGACGACACCACGCGGTCCCAAAAATCTCACCCCGCAGTTTAACTCGTGACTTATCGAATCAGCGCATACCGATAGTCCTCAACAACTGTGAAACGATCCTCAAGTGATACCTATGCTCCCACTGACCGAGTAGATCAAGATGTCATCCACGAAGACTACGACAAACTAATCTAAATAATGGAATATCCATGATGATTATGAATGCCAAGATTCACAATCCAAAGGGCATCACCGTAAACTCAAAGTGCCCATAACGCTCCCAACACCGCCCCTAGGGATATCCGTCTCCTAACTCACCGAAGGTATCAAGTGCGAAGGTCTATCTCGAGTAGACTCACGCTTCCTCTCAACCTGGACAAACAAATCGCCGATCCTGCAGAATGGGTACCGATTCTTGATCGTGAACCCGTTCAACTCCGTCTCCCAGAGTCACGCACGGTTGGCCCGTCCCTTCTTCTTCTCGCTAGAACAAAACCGAGCGCCCATGGTGAAGTGCCTGGCCTTATGAACCCCTTGTCCGCAGCTCCCTGTGGAGCCGGACTCGAGTTCCCGCAACTCATCCGATGCCATCCTATGCAGTCATGTAGATAGCGGCACTGTGTGTGTAACCCCGACACCGGGTCTACTACCTTTCAGGGAGGCAGTCCTAGCCTGGGAACTGAAAAACATCCACATACCCGCATACTCACTCGAGGTGCAGATTCCAAGTCCTGTCTCTCCGTCCCTTCAGTGGTAAGGCCTCGCTTAGCCAACCCACTAATCATTCTCGACACTGACTCGTATACCGCCCGGGCAAAATTCCTCATGCCTGCGCCCCCCTGTTAAAATACTACACGAGTACCATTCCCGCCAGCAGAGGTAACCCCTCTTACGCTCAATCGATAACGACTGTAGGGTCGGGCCAACCAATCCATCCCTGTGATGACATCGAACTCTAACATGTCCATGATCCTCAAACCATCGTGAGTAGAGTCCCCGAGATCTTCAACTCCGCAACCCCTCGACATATCATCCTTTATTCGCCTAATCCCTAGTGAGAACTCACGCACAAAGGCCCCCTCCAAGGTCCCAAGAGGTCCCGCCCTTTCCAATCGCATTTGGCCTCACTCTCTAAATGAACACGTACCAGTCTATCCCTGCAAAGGTCGAGGTACTCCATAGCCTCTAACACCTTCTCGACCAGAGATGAACCAATGGTCTCGTCACCATTGGATCTCCTCCCGTGAAATGCCTGGAGCATGATGCGCCCTAAACCTCCTGAGGTTACTAGGATCTTCCCTGGTCTACCCGTTATACTCAAATTTATGCGATACCACGTGAATACTCCATAAATTTCAAGAGTTTCACTGACAACACCGTGGTGCTCTCGATCAGCACTCGTGGACGCCCTCTACGCCCTCGTCCCGACCAGGCCATCTATACAATTAACATGGCGCTTAAATCACTGCTGCAGATTCTAAGGCATAAACATGCCAAATTTCAGGACACCTAATCATACACTATAAATCAGCAGATACATACTGGCTCCCGTATTTGATGTGTAATGCAAGGCTATCAATTTTGCATTTAAAATATTTTTATCAACAAAAAATTCATTTTTGAAAATTTTATTTTTCGAAAATTTTGTCTAATTTTATTTTATTTTATTTTATTTAATTAAATATTTAATTTTTTTTTGCTTTTTTTTCCAATTATTTCCTGCCATTGAAATATCCAAAAACATATATCCATGTTTTTTTTTTTTTTTTTCACATTTTCGCACGAGACAAAAAATTTACTTAAAATATATATAAAAAAAATAATTTTTTTTTTTCATTATTCTCCATTAATCACAAACTTAGTAAAGTTTATTTATTTGATTTTTTTCATTCTCCAGTACACCAAAATAAACTTATAAAAATTTATTTTCTTCACTTTTTCTTTAGTTTTACACTGTAAAATATTTGAAAACCATTTTCTTCACTTTTTTTTTCATTTCTTCCAGCTACTGGAAGATACACAAAAAAATATATATACCTATATTTTTTTTTTCATTTTCCAGAATACTCAAATAAATTTTTAAAAATTTATTTTTAACTACTTTCTTCTTCGCTTACACATTGTAAAACCTTTTTAGAAAATTATTTTCTTTCTAATTTGTTTTTTTTTTCTAACTTTGGACATTTTGTCTAAAATCTCTCCTCAAACATCTTGATCCTTACCACTCAAACTTGCGGTTCAACCTTAAAATTTTCTTATTAAAATCTCATTATCCTACAAACCAAAATAAATTCGAATTATAATTTCTTTCCTACATTTAGTTTCATTTCCAGCTTTTACTCATCAGAAACTCTAAAATGTTCTAACACCTTAAAATTTTATTACAAATTATATTTTGTCATCCATCAAACCAAATAAATTGATTACAATTTATTTCATTTCACATTTATGAGACCGTAACTCCTTAAGATTTGTTTTCCAACATAATAAGTGCTACTTTACCTAAGCACCTAAACATCATAACATATCACAAACCATGTTATAAACATCATTCATATATGATCACACAAAAAATCATCAAATCACACAAAACACACCAACACATGCATGTAGTGTCCTAGTTTTGTCCCTTGATTTCCTAGGTAATCTCATACCTACGCTCAACATTGAACCACACCTAGTGGTGATGCTCTTATACCTTAAAGACTATGGCCTAAGCCCAAATCCCCGGTTTCTAGGTAGTCGTGACACCCTTAAACCTCGGAAATTGACTACCACAACCCAATACCTAAGGCTTCAGACCTACATTTTCGTAGGACCCGCAGCCCCCGGTACTGGAGCTCACCCAAATACAAAACCTAAGCAAACTCTGTCCCAAGCACCCAATATAACGCCTTTATTATTTAAAACGACCACTTGGGCCCATAAACAATACTCAATATACATGTCAACTATGAATCCAACTATATACCCACAGTTACAAGAGTTCATATGTTTTTTACTTTATACAATACATACATTAAACTTAGCAAGTCTAATATGTATACATCAAAGCCACAACCCGACCTCTCTTCTTAATCCTCGGGGTCTCTGTGGACGAGCCGTCCCCCCGCACGCTCCTCAGACCAGAAAATAATATCCCTCGACAGGTGAGCCAATGCTCAAGAGTGGAATCGCCTAAGTAGCTACTCACCACCTAAGTCATAAAGGTAACGCTCCAATGAAAACAATAATATCCAAGCACCGTATGATCCTACTTAAATATCTACATGACTAACTCCATCCCAGTCCTCACCGACGATCACACCTCGCCTAAGCCTCAGATGAAAATTATTATTTTGTTAGTGGACAACCTCCGATGTATATATATCAACGTACATCCACGATCGAGCATATTATTTGCTTGTACTACCATGAATACTTCAACGGCCACCGACGATCGATATTTTTAATTGACTTACCTCCGATAATTCACATTTTTAGACAACCCTCCGAACCGCTTTCTTAGATTCATCTCACGACTCACTCCCATAAATTTGTGGTGTTCCAAAGCAGATATAATGCATGTATGCAATTCCACACAATGAATTCAATGTGAAATATATAACATGCATATATTTACAAAACAATCAATTCATAATCGCGTCATGCAAATTTCATTTACATCAAATTAGTCTACTGAAGCAATGATCAAACACCTAGCACTTAGCTTAAATCACTGACTCAACACATATTTTCACAAAAATATATTTCAGACTGCTTTCTGAATAGTGAAACCCCTACATTATTCCCGGTAATTATTAATTCATCTAGCTCACCTTGTGGAACCTTATTTCCTAAGCACTTCCGGTCTCATTCCAATCACATGATTTATCATGGAAAAACACAATTTGTTATCTAAACCACTCGTACACTACTACCGTCACAATGAGATTCTTCAAAAAATTCATATTAATTCGTCCTGCCAAGCCGATCGACCAAACGGCCCCTAACGCCTCAATCGACCAAACATACGAAAGTAATTTAGCTATGAATAAAACCCAAGAGGAGAACCCCACCCCCTGAAATCTTTGGTCTAAACCCGATAAATCCTAAGACCCACACGCAGGGTCGCCCGCTGCAGGTGCCATTTCCTCCTTCTCGTCTCCGAAGACTCCGACTTACCTGATCGCGACATTTTGCAGGAGTGTTCTCTTGAGTACAGAGAAAATCTCTCAAACGGCCACTCACATAAAAATCGCTCTAATGTTTTTTTTTCTCTATTTTTGTTGGATAAGAAGCACTATTGACAATTTTGTCTTCACATGACTTAAACAAATCCCATAATGCACTATTACGTCCCTTCATTTCCTGCTGACATTCACTATCTCTGGGCCGCTCATTTCATCATTTCTCTACTCATACCACGACATGCGACATGAAGATTGCATGCGACTTTGTCAGATCGGAATTGCTTTTACTAAGACTAAACACGACGCTCGAAAAACGTGGCCGAATTCGACCGTCCCTGACCGACGAAATTTTACGGCTACTAGATTTCATGAGACGATTCCAACGCGAAATCCGCTTTTGTCATCCGAGATCTAGAGAATAAATTCCCAGATTTTTCTAACCGAAATTACAATTTGTGAAAACCAAAATTACGATTCGCCATTTTTCCGTAAATTTAATTTCTTACTTTTACAATATGCGTAGTTTTTATATGATTTTTACACTTCAATCGTTTCTTCATTTTCTTAACTCCATCTTCATTTGGAGATTCGCACCAAAAAATCCACTCCAATCATCCTCCATTTCCTTTGCACCTGAGATGCAAAGTAGTAATCACTATTTTCCCTATTATTTTACACATTATATTACTATTCTCGTTATTTTATTTTTATAATATTTTTTTATTTTGTAAGATATATTTATGCTTATTATTTGTTAAAATTTTTATTTTTAGAACATCAATAAAAGTTGTGAATTAAAGTAATAGTTTTCGATTGTTTTTTAACAGATAATTTTATCGATTCAAACTAAGAATACATGCTATGTAAAACACAAAATAAAATTCTCTAAAAACTTTAAAGGGTGGCGCAACATTCGCGTTAATAAATGAATCTGCCTTAAAGTTCTCATACGCTTCGATAATCCAAGAATGACTATAATATATAACTATAGCTTACAAAGATAATGACGACATGATTGGATTTGGTTGCTTATTATTCCTGACCAACATGCTTTTACCATTTAAATCGCACACACTAATAAATGTTGCAACAAAACGATAAAAAACCAATTATTATACTAAGACGATACAACCACACACCACAACAAATCGACGATAAATCATGAAAAGATAAATTAAAAACCCAAATATATGTAAAAAAGAACCACTTTATTGAAAACGAAAAAAATAGAAAAAGACATGAGGGTTGATTTTAATAAAAATGGATCCAAAATTAAAGCAGCTTAAAGCTTTTGGAAGATAGCAAATTGGTTAATTTTTCAATTTTAAGGATGAGATTTGAGGATTATATAATTTTATTTACTACTTTCGGAGGTAAATTCCGACTACAAGATAAAATATTTATATCGTTTTTACTTTCAAATTTTGGGTTTGAAATATGAAATTACTCTAGTACCCTTAGGATGGGTTCTATGGGATACATAAAGTAGTATTTAGATATTAGAACTTTAGAACTTTTTGGATTTTTTTTTTTTTTTTTAAGTTTGATAGTTAAGTAATGCATTAGTTTATTGGTGGGGGGAATATTTTTTTGGTTGACTCGGTTAATAGAAAATAATAATGAATTATAATAAAGGAAATATATACGGAGGTGATGTGACAAAGAGGTTTGAATGCGTAAGGTGGAAATATTAACAATCATACCTTAGCTTTATTGTAAGAGTAGGAATAAGGAATAACACAATTTGAGATTTAAAAAGAATAGAATTATCAAAATTTAATTTTAGATTAATAATTAGTAATGATAGTTTACTGGTGATTTGATTAAAAGACTTTTTGGAACATAATTTTAGAAATATAATTCTTCATTAATTTTGACTATATTTTGATAAAAATACTTTCATTATTTTCTTAAAAAAAATAAGTTAAGTAACTATACATGTAAATATCTAAAGGATAAAGGGTATATCTATACGAGTTATTTTTAAGAAAAATTTGAAGAATTAGATTTACAAATTTTGAATTATTTAATGTGTTTTTAAATCCAAATATTTTTAATTTTATTTTTATTTTTATTTATATTATTATGTAATGTCAAGAGAATACAAATATAATAATGAAACAAATATTATTATATTTTTCTTCAAAAACATTATTTGTATTTTTTTTTAATTAAACACTTTAATTATAATATAGTATATTGTCTAAAATTACACTCAAATTCGAGGTCCCTCCCTTCCCTATATCCTATCTTTTGAATCAATATCATTTATGATAATAAGTAAACTTAAATGCATTGAGAACATTACTTGTATTTTAAGCTTTTTGAATAAAACTGTTACTTTGATAAAAAATAATAATAAAGGATATATTCATTAAGAAAACATATTGTAGATTGAAATACATAATTGGTTAAATCTAAATTTAAGATGTTTTAATTAGATAACCTACAAACAAGGGGCGTGTAGAAAACACTAAAAAAATATTATTTCCCAACAACGATTTGTTCAAACCAAATGTCGTGTCGGAAGCTTCTTCGTCACGTTGTAATTATGGATTTTTTTTTATTAAATCGATTCCATGTTTTAATTTTTTATTTTCATTTGACGCATGTTTTTTTTTAAGTTAGACGAACTTATGACACATGTCAAACATGACAAGTCATTTTTAGTTATGTGATATCACTTTCTGCTGACCTTCAAAATACACCGAATGTATAAATTCTATCAGACCCCATATCATTTCTATGCACTATTGTATAGGATTTTCGTAAATACTAGATACACATATACTTGTACGACAGGTATAAAACCATGGAGCCGCAAATATAATTTCTCAAATATCTACTCTTTTACAAAGTATAATCCCTTATTAATTTATTGGTATTGGATTTACGTTTTTTTTGTTAGACGAATTTATGACACACGTCAAACAGGACACGCCTGGGCTAGCTTTTAAAAGATACATCGTTTTCAAGTGACCTTCAAAATACACTAAAATATCTAGTCTCCTTTTACAAAGATACCCTATTAATTTATTACAAAAATAAGAAAATAGCATAAAAATCTTAAACATTTAAGTTGTGGGAGAACCATTTATTGAAAAAGAAATAAAAATGTAAATTGGTGATTTTAAAATGATAAAAAAAATAAAATCACCCTTCTTATTCGGTAAAATAAGCTTGCGCAAAATGCATTTATAGTAAAAATACGATATTTTATGAGAATTTTCTTGGCAAAGAGGGATTGTTTGGCATTTGACTGCTAGGGTCAATGAGAATTTATTATGTATTCTATAGTAATATTCATGTTGAGTATTATTATTTATTTCTTTGAGTGTTTTTATGAGATGATTTATTACACATATTATTGTTAGTTATATTCACAAGTTTGTTTAATACTTTTAGTCTTTGTATATATGTATGTTGATCCACATGTGCTATGATGAGTTCCTACTACCTAGTTTGGGTATATTGTTGTATCTTGTCGATACACAATATGTTTGGATGAAATGGTATGTGCGGTTGGGGATTGGACGGGTTAGGGTAAATCTCTACTTCACCCAAATTGAGAGTTTATGACATGTGCACTCATTGAAATGATATTACATTTAGAGATTTACCGAGAAAATCTCTACTACCTTAGTCTTAAGATATGTTGTTACGCCTGATCCAAGATACAAATGTGTATTTATATGAAATGGTATTTTGTTTTGGGAGATTATGTAGTAATTGAGTTTTGTATGATATTTATATGATTTATTATGCAATCAAAGCTGAAAGAATGTTAGAGCAAATAGTTTGTGGACTTAACATAATCAATTACTCACTTACAGGGCCAATTTTATGTCATTAATGGAAATGACTTACGATTATGTTGTGACAGGTCCCTGCACATACACTCTATAAGACTCTGGTTTGGCCCATTAGATTGAAGGACCAACTTTCTTTAAAAGCCCATTATGATTTGCACAAACTATAAAAGGCCTAGGGCAAGCGAACAGTGATATGTTGTATTTTTGGTGATTTAGGGTTTTCAAAAATAAGAGAGTTATTTGAGAGTAGTGTATCCATAGACACTACTTTTATGGTGTTCTTTGTTTCACAGGAATTCAGATATGATTTATCAATGGATGTGTTCGAAGCTTAGTATAATTTTACGCTTTAAAAGTATTGTTATGTATGTTTTCGATATGTATATTTTCTTCAAATATTTATAATACTTGAGCATTTTTCATTAATGAGATTTGAGCATCTTCATCTAGTGTCCTTTATTTTTTGGGTTTTTCTTACTTTATTTTACTGAACAACCAAACAGAGACTTCTCAGTCTGATGATTGCACAATGGACTTTTTTTGTAAATGCTTGAACATTTTACATTAATGGATTTGAGCATCTTCACAAATGTCTTTTATTTTCTTGGTTTTTCTTTAACTTTTCAAAGAACTAAACAATATCACAATGAGATTTTTTTCTCTCCTTCCATTTTCTCATAAACCAAACACCTCGTATAGAGAATAAATCAAGACTCATGTGGGGATAAACAAAATTTAAAATTGAGTTTGAGGTTAAATGAAAATATCAACAAAAAGACCTAAGATCCAAAATTTCATGTTATTTTCTTAGCAACTAAACAGATTGCAACTTGGGAGTTCATATGAGGGTTAGAAAGGAGAGAGTTGAGACGAAGATGAGGAGAGAGGGTAAGAAACCCTAGGGTTCTTTTTGGCCCAAACAGTTTTTTGGATCAAATGGATAAAATGAAATTAGGGTTTTTTAATCTCCCTAAATAAGAAGCCCCTAAACTTTTAAGTTGGATTAGGGAAAATTTTTGTCAACTATTTGCATGGCTGAAATAACAACAAAGTTAACGTCGGTTGATCATTTGACGTGATCAATGACGCAAGGGGCTAATTTGGGCTACAAGAGTAAACTATAAGGGTCTCTTTGGATCGAAATAAAGTTTGAGATATAAGTAAGATATCGGGTAAAACGCGGGGAGAGGGGTTGCACCTTTTCCCATTTTACAAGAAAGCAATGAAGATGTTTTTTGTCAAAATGTAAGGTTAGATTTCGGAAATTCATATTTCAAATGATAGTTACTATAAGAAATATTTGGTTAAAAGTATATCAAATACCATTGAATTTATGAATTTAACATCTTCCATGTTTTTTTGAAAATAACATATTTTTTGAAAAAATACGCCGCTTTTATATTTGGGCGTATTTACGTCATTCCCGTTATTTTATACGAAAACAAAATATGATTTTCTCAAAACCAGGTCAAAAAATTGATGATGGGTCAGATTTCAAAATTTGAGTTTTAAAGGGTATTTAATCAAATCACCTGCTATGTAGTTTAGGGGTTGGTGCATTGTGAGAAATTCGGGGTAATCAATAAAAACAGAAGACAGAAATGGTGAGTGAAGAGATGAGTAGGGAGTTGGGAGGTTCAGTTCCAATCGCAAATGTCCAAGCCCTTGCTTCCAGTTGCTCCGGCAACATACCACTCCGGTACCTCCGGCCGGAACTCCAATCGGAAGAAGTTTTGGTGGATGATACTCTCCAAATTCCCACCATAGATATGAGGAAGCTCATGGTTGATGATGATGATGATGATGAAATGGGTAAACTTCATTCGGCCTGTAAAGAGTGGGGTTTCTTTCAGGTATAATTATTTCTATTTGCTTCATCAGATGCATTCTTCTTGGATTTTTATCAAATACCTCTAGTAGGCTGCTTTATGCTCTTTTTTTTTTGAATTTGGCTCCCCAATTGATCATTGATTACTTGATTTTCAATCAAGCACAGATGAAACACTTTTAAGAAAGAAGCGATGACTTTACCGGTACATATACATATGCATATGAGGATTGAAGTGAAACCCAAGGTAGACTAGGGACAGACTATTAGGTTGTGTTTGATCTCCTGAAAATGATGAGGAAGAAAATGTTAAAGAAAATATTTTTCTTATATTTGGTTGTATAATGAAAATCTCAATATTCAAAAAATCTTAAATATTCTTTAAACTGCTTAATCTTTATATTGATAAGTCAAAGTAAATTCAAAATGAGTTTGAAGTAGCAAATAAAAATGATATGTCATATTTAATTTCTATTTTTTCCTCTATTTTTTCTACTTTCCTTACTATTTTCTTTCCCTAATACTTTACAGAACCAACTATAGTATTAACAACTAAGAATACCAAATATAGTATCTAAATTGAGTATATTGTGATCAAGCAGCACAATCAAGATGGGGTAGCAGAAGCAAGTAATGGAGAAATGAAGGCAGATGTCTCGCTGAATTCTTAAACTGCCACAAAAGGAGAAGAATGCATATGCAAAACAACCAACTGGGGTTGATGGTTATGGCCAAAACTTTGTTTTTTCTGAAGAACAAAAGCTTAATTGGCTGATGATCTTTCTTCAAACTCCTGCCAACCCTGAAAGAAAATTTCCAGGTTCTGGCCTCAACAACCTACTTCTTTCAGGTAAGTATTTTAACTCCTCTTCTTAAATGATTTCATTTATCCATGCCCTGGTTGATGATTGCGGTCCTTGAATGATGATTACATTTCATAAAAATTTTCAATATTTGAAAGAATTTGCACTTGACAAATTGTTTTATGTATATATACTCTTCTTGGGAAATTGTTTAAGTTTCTTCCTTATATCAGGAAACTTTGACAAGTACTGCTTGAGTCAGAACGCTTCCTAAAATGCCTTTTGAAGCTGATGGCTAAGAATCTCGCTTACAAATCCTGGAGCAGTTTGCTAATATGTTTGAGGATGGAAGACTATCACAGAATGAACTACTATCCACCTTGTGAGCAAGGCAGGTGTTAGGGTCTCAATTTCACTGGATTTCGGTGACTTACCCTACTTGTTCATGAATGGCACAAGGCTTGCAAATTAAGAGAAATGGTAAATGGATACCAATTAGGTCTTCTTCCTGGAGGCCATTGTCAACATTGGTGATGTTATTGAGGTAATGCAACCAAATTGCCAATCAAATCTTGTATTAGTATTCTTTGTGAGATCAAAAGTTTACAAAGCGTAATCCTTCTGCTCTGTTTTTGAACAGATATTGAGCAATGGGGAATACAAGAGCATTGAGCATAGAGCTGTGGTGGACCCAGAAAAGGAAAGGCTATCCATTGCAGCATTCTATACTCCATGTTATGGGACAATCATTGGTCCTTTACCAGAGCTTACAAAGGAGAGGTGCAAAGTTATAAATCTGTAAGCAGGAGGAATATATTAAATATGTACTAAACTAGGAAACCTGATGGCAAAAGTCTTAGTGAATCTATGAAGTTGGAGAGCTGAAATTAGATCAAATATGATAGCTATGTATAGTTGAAATAATTGAGTTGAATAACCGAAGTAAGCTTGGTGATTTCCAGAGAATTTCAATTTGCTGCTATAGTTATAAATTGGGCCCCAGCAAACCCATTTGTCTTTTTTCCATGATTTTCTTCTTGCTCATAGTAACTGAAGTAAGATATAAGGATGGGCATTTTGAGGAAATACAACTACTACCCAATAAAAAATACTTTGCAATTAGATTTGCTTCCACCTAGTGATTTCCAAGGGAATTAAATTTTGGCTGTCATAAAGAAATTGACCATTCCTTACACATTTAATATTTGTATAGTCTTAACTTATATTTAGAAGGGAAATCCTGCTTCTTATTTGCTGCAGGGAAAACAACACTTATAATTTTCAATTAAATTGTCAAACCTAATTAAGACATTAACAACAAATAGTTTTTGAAAACTTTTTTTTTTTTTTTTCTAACCGTGGATGTTTAAACTAGTTTACCCGAACATCGACTAATCCCACGGCGCCCGGGGGAAACGACTAAATGGATAAATTTTTTAGCGTCTTAAAGAGACTCTCAACTCAGAACCTTGGGCACTCCAACCCTAGAGTTTTACGTCATTTGAGCTCTCCCTTAAGGATTGAAAACTACTTTTTATTCTAAATAACAAGGATAACTCATTTTGTTTGTTTTTTTTTTCTTTTCTAAAAAACATGGAAAACTGAAAACAAATTAAAAGAAAAAGAAATAAATCCGGATAACAACATAATTATGTTATCTGTGTTTTTAAAAACTGCTGTCTAGAACCATTTTAAAAAATAAGAGCAAACATGCCCTAAGCATCCCTTTCATTCAATGGTTGCAATTTGTAATTTTCGTTACGCATGAGATTAATAAGCCAAATTTTCTTTCATGAAATTTAGGCCAGACAAATGTCAATTAAGTATGCTATTTAGGTGATGAAAACAGGAAAGGGGATATTATACTTATGCGGCAAAAGCAAGAAGCTACAATACCCAAAGAGGAAGAGGAGACTGGAGATGGCGAGTGAAGAGTTAAGAAGAGAGTTGGGAGGTTCATTTCCGGTTGCAAATGTCCAAGCTCTTGCTTTACTCCGGTGATATACCGCTCCGGTTCGTCCGGCCGGGTTTCATTCCTGAGGAAGTTTTGGGTGATGTGAGGACTTCAAATTCCAGCCATGTGATATGAGGAAGTTAATGGGTTGATGATGATGATGATGATGGATGAAATGTAACTTCACTTGGCCTGTAAAGAATGGGGTTTCTTTCAGGTATTAATTCATGATTTTTATTTGTTGGTCCTGGTTTTGGATTTTCATCAAGTTCCTTTGGGCTGCTTCTTATGTTTTTTTTTCTAGGAATTTGTCTCTTGGCTCAATGAATATAAATTTGTTCCGAGGACTGAATGTTTTTGGGGAGGTTTTTAAAGTGGAGCCCCAAATGTAGATCAGATAACAGAAATGTTAAGATCTAGGAATTTTCTATCAAACATCCATGATAATGTGTATCATATTTCTGAAATCAAGATTGGGAGGTTATGATTAATTTCGCTGGCTTCAATGGCTTGATGTTCAACTAGCAACTTTCCTAAAAGCTCAACCTTCTATAATTCGGGTTCAATATCATTTCTTAACGGTGCAGTCCTATCAAACAAATCAAGTCCATCACGGGGAGAGTCAAACAAATCAAGTCCTTTTATTGACTTTCAAGTATACAAATAAGGAATAAATGTTTAAATTGCAAAGGGGTGGTTTGAACTTATGATCTCCTACCAAACTATCATGTTAAACTCAACTTCCTAAAAATCTGTAGGATTGGATTCAATTGAGATCATGGGATTGATTTCTTGTTGCTGGTTGACTCTATAATTTGGTTAATTTGTTTGGTTGAACTCCATCTGGCAATACGTAGAGGGAAAAAGATTATTGTTAGAATCTACTGGCTTCTTTGTTAGTTTTTCCTAATATATATATATATATATATATATATATATATATATATATATATATAGAGTCCATTGTAATGAGCTTAATGGTTAATGTCTTGTTCTAAATTGAGCATATTGTGATGAAACAGTTGATAAATCATGGGGTACCAGAAGCAGTGGTGGAGAAAATAAAGGCAGATGTTCAAGAATTCTTTAAATTGCCACTAGAGCAGAAGAATGCACACTTAAAAAACAAACCAAAATCACCATGGATGGTTATGGCCAAACTCTGCTGTTTCTAAGACCAGCTTGATTTGGGTCGATATGCTTTTTCTTCATAACCTCGCAACCCCTAAAGAAAAAGGAGGTTCTCGGCCCCGAGGAACCTACTCTTTCTGTGTAAGTATGTTGATTAACTCCTCTTAATTATATGAATTCATTAAGTTAATTTCTATTGACTTTACGCCTTTTGCCCCTCTTTATTTTATATACGCATTTTCAAATTTTGAAAGAATTAGCACTTGATAATGCCAAAATATGCCCTCTTCGCAAATATTGTTTAAGTTTCCTCAGATGTCGTGAAATCTGACAAGTACTACGAGTCAAAGTTTTAAACTCCGCCTCTCCGGTTGATGGCAGAACCTTGTGGTAACCTGAAAGGGGCCACAAATATGTTTGAGGATGTAAGACAAACAGTAACTATTAATTACTATCCACCTGCAGTAAACAAGCAAGGTAATAGTCTCACCTCACTCAGATTGGAGGACTTAATTACTTGTTCAAGTCAATGAAGTACAAGGCTTGCAGATTAAGAGAAATGAAAATGATACCACTAGGCTCTCCTGTGCTTCATCACAACATTGGAGATACTAATGAGGTAGGTAATTATAACCGAATTGGCAAATCTCTGTTAGTACTGCAGAAGCATGATACTGATATTTAATCCAAACTTATGGTGCCTGAGCTTTTAGAGAGTTGGTCGCTAACATAATATTAAAGCTGAGCCAAGTAGAGGTCTGTTTGAGCCACCTCTATAAATTGAATCCTCTCATTTGCGCTCTGTGTATGTGGCCGCACGTGAGGGAATATTATGAAACATGAGATGAATAAGTACTATACAAATAAAATAATTTTTGGTTCTATTTGAGGAGCAGAGCAATGAGCAAATGGGGAATACAAGAGCATAGGAGCATAGAGTGGTGTGGTGAACCCAGAGAAGGAGTCGAATCACTATCATGACATTCCATTCGCTGCTGCTTCGATTAATTGTCGTCCTTACCGTGAGCTTATAAAGGAGAATGGTACTGCAATATATAAATCTGTAAGCAGGGAGGAGTATTTCAAATTTGTACTAAGCAAGAAATATGAAGGTAAAAGTAGATAGGATCTTGCGAAGTCAAGAACTGAATGATCACCAGCCATGATATGATGTGGCCTCAAGATCGTTGAAAGAATTGAGTTTGACATCCGTTCAATTTGATGATTTTAAGAGAACTCAAGTTTTTTATTATTTATTTATTTACATCTATTCACTTTATAATATGTTGTAATACTTTGTTTTGATTTTCGATCCGGGTTCTCTCGATGCTCGTCCCATCCTTTTACCACTCGAGTCAGCCCTCAATGTCATGAGAACTTCAATTTATCGCTATAATTAATCAACAAGCAGCTGGGCTAGCTGTATAATTAGACACCCGTTTTTAAAAATTACTAAATAAATTAATTTAGTTCTCTTATTAGAACCAATATGGTGTTCTTTTGTCTTTTCAAAAAATGTTTTCAACAATAGTTTTCAAAAAACGAATCATGCCCTAAATTTGAAAAAAAAAAATTCTTGATTAAAAGACCCTTTTTTTAAAACTATTAATTAAAAGACCTTTAAAATCCACTCGAAAACTTGATCCTCATCAAATTTTGCATGATTTTGACAAGAATGTCTTCTGATTTTTGTTTAAAAAAACATAGAGAATATTAAATTCACAACTTTTGGATTATTGGATGATGTCTTTTAGCCAAATATTTCAAAAATCAACCTCTTAGGTCATGTTATTAGGTAACCCATTGTTTTCAAAGAAAACAAAAACAAAACAAAACACTAATAACCCATCGTTTTCAAAGAAAACAAAAACAAAACATGAGCATGAATGGTATAATGGTGGATGATGATGAGAAGAGATGGGGAATGAGGAGAGAGTGGGGTTTCTTTGTCCCAGCTTGAGATCAAGCTCACGCGCCGACATGGCCACCCAAATTCGGAATCCATTTTGGCTGATGATGTATCTTAGTCTTCCGAAATTTCTTAGTTAATGGATTGCCTGAGCATCAACTTTGCCGCATGTACCCAAGTAAAACAAACAAGAAAACGACTTGATGCTCGACTTTTCTCGATGGTTGCCAAATTTAAATCTCGAGAGAAAGAATTCGGGCTTCTTTACCAAGAGTGTCTACCTTTCTATAAAGTTACCCCTCCTCTTTTATGGAGGATGGTCGTTGTCCGCTTTTTATGGGAGGTAGGCGATTTCCTTCCGAAACAGTAAGGAAGGTGTGGCACTTGTTTGCGTGTTATGACACATTTCTTCCCTTTAGATAACAAGCGCCTTTAGATAGCCAAATTGCCCGCATCTTCTGCTCCATGATGCGTTTGACTGCCATCAGGGTACTTACGTGTGTGACTCATGGGTGGTTACTTGTTCAAGCTGAGAGAGGTCAGCTGGCTGCCTCCTTAAAGATGGTAGCCGGCCAGGAAAGATTGTTCCCAGGCATTATATCTCCCGCCCGGCTGGGGAAGTATGTTTGGGCCTGACTTGTAAATGAAGATGATTGGGTCCGTAGATTGAGCCTCTGTGGGTTTTAGGTTTGGGCGTATTGTGGAGTGCAGGTTTGAGGAGTGCAGGCACAAAGCCCATAGTGCCCACAATGCCCCCCTTTCACGGCTTGGGAGGGTCGGTCTTCCCGATTAGGGAAAGAGAATATTGGGACTTGCTTGATGTGGGGATTGGTGGGAAAAGAATATTTGGGACAGCTGATGTTGGAGCGGGTGGTAGATTGTCTTGGGGTGTTCCAGATGTACCCTGCAGAAATTTCTAGTTTTGAAGTCATACTTGATCTTTGGTTTGTTTGGGATTCCTCGAGTGGGGTCTCTATAAAGTTAACAGGAGAAGGATTCTTTATTGCCATCGGTTATTCTTGGTTCAATGACGGTGGTTTAAGTCGGGACTTGTGGTGCTTTGTATCAGACGAGGACTATGAAGAGGGTTAACGTGATTGTCAAGCTTGTAGACGAGGCAAAGTTTGCAGGATTGGCGAGTGAAGTGTGGTGTTGAGAGGGATATTCCACGGAGGTTGGTTGCGTCTCGGGTGGTTGGCTTCGAATGGAATCCTCTGTGGCGATTTTTACCCACTCTGTCGGTGAGCTCTTTGTGTTTCCTTGCCATAACCGAATTAGCAGAGGATCTTTATGCCTTTCCATCTTCATAGGACCTTCTTTCCTAGCCTTTGCTAACATTCTGCCTTCTTTTTTTCTTTTTTTTTGTGGCTTACGGGTTTGGCTCGGATGGATCATGCCAATCATAGTATGATTACTTTGGTGTAAGCGTGTGTACCTATGAAGGCTATTTTGGCGAAGTGATAATGATTGGCATTTTGAAATTTTACGTATTCTGCACACATTGTCATCCTTCCCAATCCCGGAGCTAGTGATGAGATTTAGTCTAGGCGGAGAGCTATGGTATTTGATATGCTTCGAAATGGACCGATTTAGAAACAATATGGTTGGCCAGTGCGAATGTGGCCTCTTTTAGAAAGGGACGGCCCGGATCCATGAGCTGGACCACGTTCGGTCACTGTGCCCTAATAGATGAAGCGTCACCAAGACTCAAATTGGTTGTGGAGGTGATGAGTCAGCGGCGCATTTAATGCGTCTACAGGCTCTATACGCTTAAATGTGAGGCTATCATTGATTTCACCATTACAGTACTTGTTTAGGTCTTGGCTATCTTGACCCTTCTGGCTCGAGTTTTCTATGGATACTCGGTGCGATGTTCTGATTCGTGCTGTGCCCAGTTCCTTCTGTATCAAATATATTCTTCGTATGACACCGTTATAGTTGATGTGGCGTATTATTAGACATCGGGTGATGAACGAACATGATGGTTCGTGTTGAGTTCAGTGTGCGTCTCGTATCGTTTCTTTATTTTTTGTCTGTTTTCTTGTAAGATGGCAAGAGAGGTCGAGAAGAACTGCCAGTGAACCGGAGTTCTGGCGAGGCCTACAGGGACGCCCAGCTACAAGAAGCATCATCTCTCCTCCTTGTCTATGGAGGAGTTGAGGGCCTACTGTGAAATTCCCGATGACATTGATGTCATGCTATCGGATGGCCCGACTCAAAATACTGTGGGCGAAGAGTACAACAATGTATTTTCGCAAGACAGCGGCGGTCTAGCTTCACTTCCCAGTGTGGGTCACTGGTAAAAAGCGATTCTTGCACTTCTTTAAGTTCCACCTACATAATTCTTGAACATCATCGGATTATGACTAGGTGTTGTGTCTTGGGCCTTCTTTGCAAACGATCTTTCATTGGCGGGGTTTGTTTGCTTATACTTTGAGGATAGCCTTGAGGTGGCGGGATGTCCATGCCGACTGAGCCCACCCAGTTGCGATTCATTACAAGACTCTGACTAGCCTAAGAGTGAGACGAGGGTAATCTGATCGGGGACCTGGGATGAGACCAGGGTTCCTGACCTTCCGTTTGATGTTAACCATATGATGTCTTTTCAGTGTGTATAAATGCGCTGGGGCACAGCTGGCGATGTATTTTTTGTATGCCCATTCACGTGTTTCACTATTGTGACATTTATGGGAAGCGAAGAGACAAGCGGGTACGTGGGTGAAGAGCCGAGTTCACCAATCCCAGGAGAAATTTGTGGAGATTCAGAGCAAGGCGGCATCATGAAGTCCTTCTGACCGTGAAGAATTTGCATGATTTAAAGCGCCACGAGTCACCAGCTACATTGTCTGACAATCCCCGTCCTTTACCTGGGTGTGGAAAGTGACCTTTGTCCTTAGCGGACCTTGCAGGCTTAATCGGGTGGTTCTTCCTGACCCGGGGGGAAGCGGAGAGCGAGGCGACGGCGGGAGCGGTGATGAAAGCTGACTCATGTGACCTTCCTCTCTTGAGTGAGTTCGGTCCTGCGGGCGTCTAAGCAGGTTGAGGGGGATAGCCGTTTGGAGCGTCCTCCCATTGGCAATAAAGTTTCGATCCTTGCCTAAGCATCGAAGAAAAAAGAAGGGCGTTGGCGACAGTTCTTGGAGCGGGGGCGGGGATTTCATTAGTGGATCCTCGATATCGTTCTGGACTTGGAAGAAAGGAAGAGAAGAGGAAGAGGGCCGGGATGTCGATTTGATTCACAACTGCGGCTCGAGGAAGAGGAAGCGAGATCTTTATCCGCGGCCAGCGTTGGTGCCCTCCCGAGAGTGGCCGGAGGGTCGAGTAAGCCTCTCTTGGATGAGGGTGCGGAAGTGCAGGCCATTGTCATCTCAGGTTCGCAGGATGGTTTGAATGACCGGTGGCTGCGGAAGCGTCGATGGTTGGAGTCGAGGCTTCAGTTTGACCATCCAGTGATCCATCCTCCCGACGAGCGCTGACGGTCAGATAGACAGTACACACGGTAGAACACGAAACCGCTACTTCCTGGTCATATGTTTCTTAATTCGTATCTCCCTCCTCGTGGCCCGACTCCCCCTATGGAGGTATGGGGTTCCTAGGCCGGGTGTTTCGAGAATTATTGATACGTGGAGGCCCTTCGACGGCGAATCTTTGGGCGACCATTTGCACGATACGTACCCTGTGATCTTCTGGATGCTGTGGCTGTTCGGGCGAGAGGCGGAAAGTATACCATCTCGGTCCTGCTTGGTACTATTAAAGAGGATCTCAGCAAATGATTGAGATGGATCACGGGTTCGCAATCCCGATTTCGCTTTCGGTCAATAGGCCAGTGAGCTTGGAATCGCTATATTTCGTTGTAGTATTATATCTTAGTTCTTGTCATATCATTAATATGTTGCTTCGTAGGCGATTGTTGCTATCCGGAACATGGCCTTCCAACACCGAGAATTTCAGACCCGATTGAGGGATGCGGAGGAACTATGGCACATGCTTGAGTCGATTGTTTCGAACAAAGGCCTTAGGTGCTTCCTTAATGGAACGAGTGTCAGCGCTTAGAATCGAGAGGATTAGAAGTTGTTGGAAGGCGGTTCGTGTTTGAGGCGGAGAAAGTGCCACTCGTCATGGCAGTGGCAATGGCATTTGGAGATCGTGCGGCGGAAGACGGTACGGCGCGAATGGAATGCGAGTTAGCCGGGTTGTGTCTTCATTTGCCTCGGTACGGACGGAAGGTGGGTCGAGTTGGGCCGGGCTTCGGCAAGGGTTTGGCTATTTATGTGGAGAGGCTGGCGGAAGAGCGGAAGAGGAAGTTTGCGTATGACCTGATGAAGAGTTTCCTTGCTTGTAGAGCTTGAGGCTAGAAAGACCGCTGTCCAAGCTTCCGTACGAGAGGAGTCTCTAAAGAAAGAAAGAAGGCTTTGGGTAGATATGTGGTGGCTTTAAATCATCTTTAATTATGGCTATGGGTGTTGTGCCTTTACACATAATATTTGTGGGAGTAAGCTTGGGATTCCAGTCGGGATGCCGAACATGTCAACTCCATTAACTCCAGAGTTCTTTGTTAATCCTCGATGCCTGAGGTCTTGTTCTGGTGAAGGCTGCAGCCAGCCCAGGAGGTGGACGTTAGTGAGGAGATTAAAGTTCCCTCTGCTTTGGGACTCAGGTAGGAAATAACCTTGATTTTACGTCTAAATTGCCGGGGAGGAACCTAGTGCATCTGGCTAGAGTTAAAGTGCATTTTGTGGCAGCGCTTCGCGGTATCCTTTACTCAGTTCACGTGTCACGAACATTTTTGATAAGTGTAACTAGACATCTTAATGAAGCATGTGTTATTTTACGACTTTACTGATTCCCCTTATTAATGGAGTAGTTCATTCTTGCTTAGCCGGGTGCGATGTTGTAATTAACGCCGTCCGGACTTTAATTTGAGCTAGTTTGGCATTAACCATACTAGGCAGACGAGGTGTCGTGGCAATCGGTTTTTATTTTGTGAGCCGGTTGGGAATTAACCATACTAGTGGAGACCCGGGGCAATAAGCCATCAGGACTTTATACTGTCAGCGGGCATTAACCGTACTAGGCGGACATGGCGATAGCGCCATTTGGACTTTATCGCGACTAGCGGGGATGCCATGTTGGGGCCCGGGCGAGCCCGATGGCGCCATCCGAGACTTTATCTTGAGCGGTGGGCATTAACCATGTTGGTGAGACGAGGCAATAGAGCCATTGGACTTTATCTTCGGGCAAGCGGGAATTAACTATCGCCCCGGGCGGACGAGGGCAATAGCGCCATCGGGACTTTATCTTGCAGGCTTGATTGGGCGTAACCATCTTTGAGGCGGATAAAGCGATAAGCGCGTCTGGACTTTATAATGAGCAGTTAGGAATTAACTATCTTTGGCGGACGGGGCAATACTTGCATCCGAACTTTACAGGCTTGAGTTGGGCATTAACCAATAACTAGGTTGGACGGGGCATGTAACACCTAATATACCGTAGTCGTTTTAAACATAATTAGGGTATTTGTAGGTATAATTTGAATTTTTAAACCAATTTAAATACAAGAAAGCGTGAAATACGAGAAACACAGAGTATCTGAAACAGGATAAAAGTGGAATTTGTAAAAAACAGGGATATAAAAGTCATAGGATAATAAGATTATATCTAAAGGATTCGAATAATGAGAAATTGTGGTGCAAATGAAGGGAACTTGAGGACCCGAAGAGGCAATAAAAGAGAAATTAGACCAAATAAGACCAATTAGGGTCTCTCATTTAGGCATTTTTGAGAGCTAAACGTGAAGAGAGAAAGAAGAGAAGAAGAAGAGGAAGAAGAAGAGGAAAGGTATGGAAACTATGGTTTTGTATGGAATTGTTATATGGATGGCTATGTTTTTGTATGGAACTTGTATGGAAGTATTTTGTATGGATATTAGTGGTTCCATTCCTAAGGTTTAGTTAAAATTCATCATAACCCTAGATTTGTTGAAAGTTGGGTTGGTAAAACAAGCTCGTATAAGATGAGTATGGAATCCTCCCTCAGTGTACATGGATTATTGGTTTATGACAAAGTGGATACCTATTTCGGGTGTTAGGAAGCAACCTAATTTATGCTATTTGAGTTTGAGTTTGGAAAATCCTAATTAATCTCTTATGTTTGTTGTCAAGCGAACACCTTGGAGTTGTTTTATAGATGTTTCTGGATTATTTTGGGTTTTTGCTAGATTTTTGCAAAATTGACAAAATCACAGGTTTCAGTACTTCGAGGGCCTCGCCAGTGGCAGGGATCCCTTTATGCAACAATACAGGTCCATGCCGTGGCATGGCCGACGCCGAGGTTCGGGGCACTTCGTGCACGCCGCAATGTAGCCGTACACCACGACGAAAGTCTACGCCGCGCACCACGACGGGCGAAGGTTTACGCCACAACGTAGCTACTGTTCATAGCATGGAAATTTATGTGTTTTGTTTTTTTTTTGTTTTTCCGCTATGACTTGTTTGTTTAGGACTAATGGCGACCTATAAGCGTACGCGTCCATTCATGTTTAAAGGTGTTTAAAAATTAGACCATACCTCGCCGCCTTGGCGAGTTCGATGCAGGCAAACTTAATGCCCCTATGATAAGATAGTAAGTTCCTGAACACATATAATTGTAGGATTGCCTTAGACCAGATATGGAATGACACGACACTTCTCGTTGATGTAAGGTGCATCGTATAGTACTTCTGCATCGATTAGTGCGATGACACTCTAATTCCGTGCTTCTCGCACATTTAGTACTTCAGACTCATTAGTTCTTCTCTACATATTTAGTACTTCAAGTACTTTACAGTGCTGGCAGACAATCTCGGTCAATGCTTCGCACTCCCCGCGAGCTACGACACCTCGCATCGCATCACACTTCGTGCAGTACTTATTTGCTGGTGGTTCACTTCCATTTCTTATTATCGTCTTATGCGATAAGAGTCCAAATAACGAATAAGAGTAAATTAATGCATTGTTCGCTTCCTCAACGTGTACGGCGGGTACTCAGACACGTGATAAGCTTTGTAGTACCTACGTACCGTACAAGTATGTTCGTAACTCCTACGTGAGATTCAACAAGTATAAGCCTACTATAAGTACATGTGTCCTACGGGAGATCTGAACAAGTATAAAGTCTGCAAGAACAAGTATGTGTATAAGTTTGTTATATAACCATGAAAATTTGATAGTCCGCTACGCATATTTGTTACCGTTATATGCTTAATTTAAATGAGTATCAAAAGCGTGTAAGTATAAGTCATATGTTTCACTGTTTAAAACTGTTAATGGGGTTTCAACCGTAGTGCTTTGAGGAGTGACGTCGCGATCTTCTCAGATACCGCCACGCACAATTTAGAATCCTACCAGAGGTTTTGGCGCTTTGATTATGTAAATGTAAATGTACAGTTTTTGTATATGTATATGTAAATTGGACTAGATTGTATGTATTGACATCAGAAACGACTAACACAAAATGTAGCTTATTAGATTTCAGATATGATATTTTGATTCAGTTATAAGACTTGGACCCACCAATGCTTGAAAATGCAAGTAAAGAATCCTAAAAGATGTTTTCTCAGTCCCCTCTGTCCGCCTAGGAGGGAGACGGTGGGGTCTACAAAGTGTCGCCATCCACTTAGATTATGCAAATGAAGATGCGCTAGAAGAAAATCACTTTATTGATAGTCTTTCTGTGTATAACATTCATTCCGGTATAGGTGTTCCATCTAGCTTATCTAAAGCGTATGATCCGGATTTACCCACTCGAAGTTATACATATGGCCTTCCCAGCTTGGCTGAAACTTTCCTACCACCGGATTCGCCGTGGTTTTTGAAGATCTTCCTAAGACCAGGTCTCTAGTCGAACACTCCTGGTTTTAAGCGTCGTTGTATAGATTTGCCAACCTGTGAGTGGTAGATGCTAACCCGCATGGCCGTTGTCTCGCGCTTCATCTGGCCGTGTCTAGGTTCTTGACGCGGACTCGATTCAATCGTCGCATATCCGTCTGAAAGCGTAGTATACCGATTATAAAAGACAGGCTTCCATCCCAGAAGGTGCAAACAGATATGTAACACTCGAAATATACTTAAATAAGTTGAACTGTTTAGGTATTTTGTAGGTATAATTCTGAATTTTAATTATTATTTGCTATGAAAATTTCAGAAACCCCAATTGGTGCAAGATAAGGGCAATTAGAATTGTCAAAACAGATATAAAGTCATAAGATAATAAGATTATATGCTAAAGTGAATAATGTAGTATCGTGTGCAAATAAAAGGGAATTTATAAACCAAAGTGCAATAAAGTGGAAAATTAGAAATCAAATGTATACATCAAGCTGGTTTCATTTGGGAACGAAACGTGAAGAAGAAGAGAGAGAAGAGAGAAGGCAGAGAAGTAATAGCTAAGAGAAATGTATGGAATACTGCTATTTTGTATGAAACTATGTATTTATTGGCTGCGTTTTTGTATGGAACTTGTATGGAAGTGTTTGTATGGATATTAGTAGTTCCATTCGGTTTAGCAGAATTCACCCTAACCCTAGATTTGCCGAGTCAGTCGCAAAAGTCTAGTTTGTATAAGATGAGTATGGACTCCTCCCCTAGCACATGGATCTTACTTTAAGATGCATGGATACATGCCTGGTGTTAGGAAGTTAACTCAACTTCTGCTGGGTAATTGGAGTTGTGGTTTGAAAAACCCTTAATCTCTGTTTGTTTATTGTTGGGGAACACACTCTCTCGGGAAGATGTTTTTCCTGAGAGATATATATTCTTGCTTGGTTGGGTTTTCAAAAAGGATGAAAATCAAGAAATCTCAGAATCCTATCGCGACGTAGGATCCCACGCAGGCCAGAGTTCCAGCGCCAAGGCGCATGTCCATGCCGCTGGCGCTGGCCGAGAGGAGCCGGATATCAGATCACCCCAAAATACCCTCAGAATTTTATATAAAATTATTATATATTCCTGGGTATAAAGTCTGAGTTTCAACTTGGGTATTTTTTCGGGAATTGTTAAATGTAAGGTTATTGTACTATTATATGGCTAAAAGCCAAATGCAAATATTAAATGCTAAAATGATAAAATGACCAACCCTAAATAAACCCAATGAAAAAGGGCAAAATTGTAAATTTGGAAATAAGGACCTAAGGGTTATGTTAGAAAGAAGCAGATGTCTGGAGTGTGATTAATGAGAATTTAATGCAAATAGAGACAAATAGGTAAGTGTTACAATTAGGAGAACTTAAAACCAAAAATGGATTTTTAAAGAAGGCAAAACAAGTGACTTATGTGATATGTGATATTTAAGACCAAAGTGGTTCTAAAGCCTTTGGAGCAAACGGTTTGAGAGAGAGAGGGGGAAGGAGAGTTGTGGGTCAAAAAGTGAGGAGGGATTCTTGCTCCATTAAAGCAAGCTTAAGAGATCGTTGAAGAAGAAAGTCAGCAAATGAAGATTGAAAGAGATTTAAGGTAAGAAACCAAACCCAACCCCCTTTCTACTTGTGTGTTTGGGGCTTCTAATAAAACCCCAATGTGTATAAAAGTGTTCTTGGATGGTTTTAGTTAAGTTTCTGAGATTGTTTTGCATTGTTTAGATTGGTTTGGAGGAATGTTTGTAAAGAGAAAATGTTGGTTAAAGGAAATAAGAATAAAATTATTAAACACTGCTCTGCTTTTTGGCTTATGATTAAGTTATACCATCCAAATGAAGTGATTCTAATTGATAAGAACCATGTTTATAGGTCTACAAATGTATAGAAGGACTAGAGCAAATTGTAGCACTAAGGCTCCCAAATATATTTAAAAGTGAGCTTGGTAGTTTCATGGTTATGTTCGCTTTTATATTGGTTATAGTGTTTCGCCATAAGTTGAGTTTTCCACATCCAAATTATGATTCAAATTTGCAAAATAGACTTCTAGGGAATATTTTATTTGAAGTAAAAGGAAAATTGTAAACTCAAAGTGCCTAGAAATTTTTCAAGTGGAGCTATGTGTAAGAATACCTGACTTCACGGTAAATCGAGTAAATCCTGGATGTAGAATGCAATAACTGAAGTTTTTTGGTGATCTAAATCGGATGATTACAATTGAGAAGAAACCTTAGAATCATAGCTTCAAATGAGTAGAACTATTACCAAATTTATGGAGTTAAGACCCCTAAAATCGTAATAACAGAGGTAACCGAAAGGAGTTGCATATCGACTCGGGCTTTGGCATTAAAAGGTCAGAATTTGAGTTTATAGTGATCCAAATGAGATGATTCTAATTCCTACTAAAAATAGACTATTAGAGATGCTAAAATTTTCTTACAGAATTTTAGAGCAAATTATGGCCCATGTCCCCAAAAATTTTGTAAGCAGCGGCATCTGCAAGTAGACATAAACCCCGACTTAAAAACTCCTAGAATAACCTACTAATATGTGAGAGATTGTCATTGTATTTGAATAGGCTACCGAGTGAGGAAAACCTGCATTGGAAGGCTGAGATCTGAAGACAATCAAAGGACGATTTTGGTTTGTTCTATCTTCCTATTCTCGTTTTAAGATTTGAACTATTTGTTCTTAAATGCATAAGAAAACATATTGAATTGTTTTAATTGATTTGAAGAAATTGATTGGGGAAATGTTTGTAAATGAAAATCGGGCGAGTATTGAAAATGAACTGTTTATACAAATGTACATATTAATGTATGTTATGCTGATTTGAACGCCCTTAATTGAATGTTAACCGCTTAGTTCATATGAAGGGATAACCGCATACCAATAGGTCGTACAGCGCATCGCGAACGATCAGACGATGTGTCACTCCGATCAACAGCCGTACAGACCGCATTTCCAGTGTTCACTAATGATTTTTGTAGCGAACATTCGTTTCAGACCATACCGTGTTATAAACCGTTTTTATACCGCTGCAACCTCACAGGATGTGCCTGATTCGATATTCTCAGATATCGAAACATGTTAAATTTGTTAAGGCAGAACCGAATTGGAATTGATTTTGAGATTGTATAAAATTGGAATTGAAAAGCATGATTGCGAATCGAAATGAAAGAGTATTGTGAAATGCATGATTTGGTTTATCAATGACTTATTGCATATGGAAGTGTATATTTGGATTTGATCAATGAACCATAAATGATCAGATATATGAAAATAAGTATATGTATTGTATTGACATTGATCATCTAAAAAGATCTGAAAGTTTTTTAATAAAACTGCATGATTTGATTTAAATTGAAACCAAGAATGCAATTGAATAGAACCAATAAGCATGAAAATGCTTAGAGTGTAGTTTTATCTATGCGCAAGTATCAATTGAACAGGAGCGAAAAGCAAAATCAAGGAGCTTCGAGTCATAAAGAAAGAATTACGAAGTATGTTTCGACATATGCATTCACCCCATATCTATTTTTGAACATTGATATTTTGTAAAAACAAATTCAACTCTGAATATCTATTTTGTAAATCATTTGAAAAGACTTAATATGTCTTTATAGTAATTGTACTTTTGCATGAATGAAATGAAATGGGCTTACTCCTTAAAATTTTCCGCATATGTGTGAAAGGGATTTTACGCTAACCTGTAGTTTAACATTACGACGTGTTTTTGATAAGGTGATTGAGTGACATTAAAGCAACCCGACGGCTCGTGACTCCACCAAATGGGCCTGGATCGGTGCGGGTGCTACATTTAGTGGCATCAGCCTAGGTTTAGCTTCGAAAAAGGCCCTAAACGATTTTAAAGGATTTTGAAAATGTATTTAACATACACGCATTTGTATATAAAGGGATGACATGACTTCTGACAAAGGACCCTTGTTGGTCTTAATAAGACAAATATGAGTGGTATAAGTCCCCTTAGGGTCGAGGGTGACCAATGGAGAGTGTATAGAGATTTTCCCATCAAAATATGAGAGTATGAATTTTGGGGGATTTGATCGATTATCCTTTAAGGAGTTTGATGTGATATTGGGGTTGGACTGGTTGTCCCGACACTAAGTGATAGTTGATTGTAGAATGAAAAGAGTGACCTTAAGAACACCGAATGAAGATGAAGTACTTAATCTGGCGAGAGTCAAACCACCGTCTAATTGATATCCGCACCCACTACGAAAATAGCGTGAGTTGACGGGAAGCCTACTTGGCTTATGATAAGGTAAAGGCAAGGCCTAGTGTATCCGAAGATCCGCACCATTAGTGACTTTTGACATGTTCCTAAGAGTTTGCATTGCTCCATAGAGGAGAGACAAGCTTGCTATCACGCCAGGACTCCGCCACACCGGGCATCCATTACACTATACCCCAATGGCTCCACGGGAGTTAAAGAATTGAAGCTTCGGGGCTTGCAAGAACCGCTAGAAAAAGGGTTTATTCGACCAAGTGTATCACCCCGAGCTCCCGTGCTTTTGTTAAGAAGAAAGACGGTACACTCTACGCGCATTGATTATAGACAATCGAACAAGTCGATCGTGAAGAATAAGGTATCCGCTACCTGCACTGATGATTTGCTCGACCAATCGAAAGCGGTATCTTTTCAAGATTATCGGCGATCCGGGTATCACGCTTGAGAATTGGGATGTGGATGCGACAAAGCAACGCGAACGCGATATGGACATTATATGAGTTCCTCGTAATGCCGTTTGCCTGACAAATGCCCACAATTTCATAGACCTAATGAACGTGGCTTTCCGATCGTATGTGGATCGCCGTAGCGTTCATATACGACATCCGGTATTCAAAAGATCGAAAATTGGCGACACACACCTTCGGCAAGCGACTTCAGAAAGATGCGCTTGTATGCTAAAACCGAGCAAAGTGAGTTGGCCGAACGGCATCCTCTTTCGCACATTGTATCGAAAGAGTTAAACCGGTGGATCCAAAGAAAATATGGTTATCAACAGCTACGAAGAAATGTTGGCTGTAAGTGAAGTAGTTTCCAGACTGCAGGTTACTACATAAGATTTGTTATATTACGATAGTTCTGTAATGACGAGATCGTTTAGAAATGAATTGTGAACGGGCGTAAGAATGTCAAAGAAGTTTTGATAAGCTGCTACCCACCGAGGCCCTGTTTACTCACCGACTCGCTGTGAAGGAATATGCGATCTTTAGTGACGCTTCACTAAGTGGACTTGGATGTGTCCGAATACAAGAGGGTAAAGTGGTAGCCTATGCTTCAAGACAGTTGAACCCGCATGAAAAGAACTACCCCACGCATGATCTAGAACTAGCTGCAATTATTTTTGCGTTGAAAATTTGGAGACACTACTTGTATGGAGAAAAGTGCTTCATTTACATCGATCATAAGAGTCTTAAGCATTTGCCCCAGAATCTAGAGCTTTAACTCAGACAACGGAGATGGATGGAATTGATAAAAGATTATGACTGCGTGATTGATTATCACTCGGGAAAGGCCAATGTAGTGGCTGACGTTTTGAGTAGAAAGTCAATACAAACGCTACGAGCGTTAAATGCACATTTATCAGTGTTGGACGATGGTATAGTAATGGTAGAATTGATTGTGAGACCGAATATGTTAAACTAAATGCTAGAGGCACAAAATGGATGATGAGAAAATTTTTCCGGCAGTGAAAACAGACGTGAGATGGTAAAGAAACCGAGTTTAAGGTAAAGTGGTAAAGATGGATCCAGATATAAGGATGGTGTTTATGCACTCCAATGATTGTAATTGCTGGAAAGTAATTCGTGAAAGATGCTAAGGAGTTGTGGATCGATTTCGCAGGGTAGCTGGGATAGACACATCCCTTTAGTTGAAATCAGGTACAAACAAATGGGCTTTCAATCGAGTATCAAACGACTTTCACGAGGCTTTATATGGAAATAAAATGAGAATCGTTGTGTTTGGACGCAATTGGTTAAAAGAAAGTGATTAGCCCTCAATTTGATACACAGAGACCCAAGAAAATGAAAATAATTAAAGAAAGATTGAAGGTGGCCATCGATAGACATAAATCATATGCCAATATGAAAAGAAAAGATATTCGATATAGATCTGTAAAAGTGTTTTCAAAGTATCATTCGAAGAAGGTAATGAGATTCGGGAAAAGGGCAAGTTGAGCCTCAGATTTATCGTCCCTATGAAGAGATTGAAAAAGTGGGTCCAAAGGACATACGTATTGGCATTAACTGATCTTGAAAAGATCCATAATAAGCCATGTCTCAATGCCGAGGAGGTATAGATTAGGACCAATATTACATGTAGTCTCTTCTGAGACAATCGAAATAGACTAGATTCACCATGAGGAAGAGCCAGGGATCTTGGCTCTAGAGAAGAAAGAATCTATGAATAAGAAGATTCTCATAGTTGAAGTGTTGTGGAGAAACCACAAGACCGTGGAAGCTACTTTGGAAAGTGAAGAAACGATACGCATAACACACCGTGGAATCGTTTTAATGAAGATAATTTAGACGAAATTTTATTAAGTCTGTGAGAGTTGTAACGTATCTAAAATACCCTAGAATTTTTATAATAAAAATTATTATATATTCCAAGTATAAATTGAGCCAACTTTGGTATTTTCTGGGAATTGTTAAATGAATGTTGATTAAATTATTATATACTAAAAGCCAAATGCAAATATTAAATGCTAAAAAATGAGAAATTAATCAACCCTAAATAAAACCTAAGGAAAGGTAAAATTGGAAATTAGAAATAAGGACCTAAGGGTTATAAGTTAGAAAGAAGAAATGTCTAAGTGTGAGTAATGAGAATTTAAATGCAAATAGAGACAAATAGTGGCAACCAGCAATTAGGAGAACTCTAACCCAAAATGGATTTTTAAAGAAGTGCCAAACAAGCACTTATGTGACATGGGGATATTTAAGACCAAAAGGGTCTTGAAGCTCATTTTGAGCAAAACGGTTTGAGAGAGAGAGGAAGGGAGAGCTGTGTGGCTTGCAAAGTAGGAGGTCAGATTCTCGGGCTCCACAAAGCAAGAGCAAGAGATCAAGTCAAGCAGTTTGCATCAAGATCGAAAGAGATTTAAGGTAAGAAACCAAAACCCTAACCCCTTTTTACTTGTGTTTGGGTTTAATAAAACCCCAAATGCGATATAAAAGTGTTCTGATGGTTTTAGTTCAGTTTGAGATTGTTTGCATTGTTTATGTGGATTTAGCATTGGTTCGAGGAGGTTCAGAAAAGGGAAAACGTTGGGTTTTCAAAGGAAATGTTGTCAAAATTCTCATTAAACCCTCGTTTTGTTTTTACAGATTAAGTTATAATCATCCAAATACTTCCTGAAGTGATTCTAATTGCAAAACTATAAGAGTATAGGTCTACAAATGTATAGGAAGGGGATGTGAGCAAACAGAAGCTCTAAGGCTCCATTAAAGTGAGCCTCCCAAGAGGGCTCACAAAGTTATGCTCGTTTGGGTATTGTTATAGTGTTTTGGCCATAAGTTGAGTTTCACTCATCCAAATTGAGCGATTCAAAATTATGGGTAAAATAGACTGTGGGAATAATTTACTTGAATGAAGTGTACAAATTGTAACCTCAAAGTGCCAGAAATTTCGTAAAGTGGAGCTATGTGTAAGAATAGTCTCGATTCGCTTTGCAAATTGAACAGTCTAGATGTAAAATGCAATAACTGAAGCTGGTGATCCAAATTGATGATTATAGTCGAGAAGAAACCTTAGAACCATAGCTTCAAATGAGTAGAAGGAACCATTACCAATTTATGGAGTTAAGACCCTCGAAATTGGGAATGTAACCGGGAGCGAAGTCAGCATACCGACCGCTTTGGCATTGAAATGCCAGACCTCAGTTTGGCATCTAAATGAGATGGATCCAATTCCTACTAAAAATAAATCCCAGAGCTAAAATTTTCTGAAGGAAGCATGAGCAAATTATGGCTCATGGGTCCTAAAATTTATCATGAAGTGGGTATTTCCAGACATAACCCCCGACCAAAAACCTAGACAACCTACTAATATGTGATTGTCATTGTATTTGAATAGTTTACTGAGGAGGAAAGTTCTATGATTGAAGCCTATATTCGAAGATCGTAATCGCAAAGTGACGACTGGGTTTGTTCTATCTTCCTATTCTCAGCTTTCAAGATTCAACTATTTGTTCTAAATGCATAAGAAAATGCATATTGAATTGTTTTAATTGATTTGAAGAAATTGATTGTGAAATGTTTGCAAATGAAATCTGCATGAGTATTGAAATGAACCGTTTATACAAATGTACATATTGTACCGGCGATGCTATAAAGATTCGAACGCCCAATTGAATGTTAACCGTTTAGTTCATACGGCGATAGACGGTGATATCAACAGGCCAAAATAGTAGTACCGCGAACGATTGTATTGAGTGTGCCTGGGAGGTTCATTAATTGATTTTTTAATAACCAGTCAATGCTCCCAACGAGATCGTGATCGTTATAAAAACTAAGCCAGGATACCTGTCATAGTTCCACGTGACTGCATGCTTGATTCCGATATTCTGTATATCGAAACATAGGTTAAATTTGTTATAAAGTAATCTAAATTGAATTGATTTGAGATTGTGACAAATTGGAATTGAAAAGCATGATTAAGAATTTTAAAATGAAAAGAGTATCATGGAAATGTGCCGATTTGATTATCAATGATCAGTTTGCATATGGAAGTGTATATTTGATTTGATCAATGAACCATAAAATGATTGTATATGAAATAAGTATATGTGTATTGTATTGACATTGATCATCCAAAAGATCTCAAAGTTTGTGTAGTAAAATCGCATGATTTGATTTAAATTGAAACCGAGAATGAAATTAGAGTAGAACCACTAAGCATGAAAATGCTTAGCGTGTAGTTTTATCTATGGCACCGATTAACGTGTTTAAAAGCAAGATCAAGGAGCCGAGTCATAAAGAAAGAATTGCGAGTATGTTCTGCATAGCTTATTCACCCATATCTCTTTGAACACATATTTTGTAAAAACAATTTCAACTCAATATCTATTTCAGAAATTATTCAAAAGCGCTTTATGCCTTTATAGTAATTTCAGATTTTCGTATGAATGAAATGAAATGATTCTAATTTCCTTTAAAATGCTTCTCGTATATTTGAAAAGGATTTTTATGCCAACTGCGTAACGCTTATGACGGTTTTTGATAAATGATTTTGATAAGGTATCGAGCGGCACAGAGTAAACTCCAGATTTCGTCTTCGGGGCCAAATAAACCAAGTAGCCAGAAATAGTGTTATAATCTCTCTCGGTACGCCAGCGTAGCGCGCAAGCAGGCCGCGGCAGCTACCGTTGCTCATGGCATGTAAAATGCAGCTCGTTTGTTTTTCTATTCCACCTGTACCTCATCTATTGTGACTAACGAGACCTTGCGGCGTATGAAAGGGTCCATCTATGTTTCAAAGGTAAAGGAAAAAGAAAATTAGACCATACCACGCTTCTGTAAGTTTATCGCCAGCAAACTTAATGCCCTATGATAAGATAATGTTCCCAAATTACATATAATCAGACTACCTAAGACTGATATGTGGAATGATACAACACCTCCTTATGTGGGCGACACGCAAAGTACTTCTACATTTTCCGATTAGTGCGACCACACTCGACTGCTTCACACATTTAGTACTTCTAAGACTTTGATTAGTACTATACTCGATTAGTACTTCAAGATTTATTAGTACTTCAGATTTCCATTAGTGCGACGACACTCCTCTCGTCGTTGCTTCGACACTCCTCGCTTTCAGGCTACAGACCTCTCAGACACTCCCAAATTATACCCTACGCTTTATATAAAGATGTTTTCGGGGTATAATAAAAGTAAATGTATATTCCTTAATAAAATAATGCTAAAAATAAAATAGCAAAAACCCGACCGTATAAATACAAGGGTAATTGGTCATTTACCACCTCAGAAATCTAAGGGTTTATAATTTAATAAGATTGTGGCGTTAAAGTGAAAATAAGACAAGTCAAGTTTGTAATTAGAATAAGTTGAATTGAGAATATATGAGAGTTGAAGGACCTAAACGCAAAAATGGGAAAAAGGAAGACAAATGTATAAGGCCAAACATGGCCTTATGTTGGAATCAAAAATATCATTTGGTCTCTCATTTTGGAGAGCAAACACGTAGAGAAGAGAAGAGAAAGGGAGAAGAAGAAGAAGAAAAGAGGAGTTCAAAGAAGATCAAAGGTATGAAATTGTGGCGGGAACTCAGATGGAATCAGTATGGTTTTGGGTATAGAATACTATGATTTTAGTATGGAGAGTTTGGTCCAAACCTATGGTTTAGTTAGGATTTCATCATAACCCTAGATTTCTTGAAAGTAGGGTTGGTAAAACCCTAAATTGTTCAAGAAGAGTATGGAATCCTCCCTTTGAGTATGGATTCATGGTTTATTTGCAAGTAATTGAGTTTGGGTTTAACACAAACCCTAACTAATCTTCATGTTTGGTTTATGTATGGGTTATGACCCGTTTTAGAGTTGTTTTGGGAGTAATTCATGGTAGGTTTTTGAAGTAAGATGGAATATAAGAGTAAGGAATAAAAGTGAGTGGAAGAGGGCAAACTGCCATTTCTAGTGCCAGACCCAGAGATCAGCACTAATTTATGTAGAGGTCAAATGGTACTGCACCACCCACCAGAACCTGGTCTAAGACTCTGCATTTCAGCCCAAGTGTGTTGAAACACCGCCCCTCGCAGAACCTGGATTTTTGTATTTGACATTGGCTTGGCCCAACCATATTAATCGATAAGAGATAGTGAACCCCAAGAAATGACTAATCCAACAAACAAGAATGAACCAAGCAGGAAACCAAGACCGTGACCTCATTGCCTCCCTGAAGTTTCGCCGCCTCAAGCAGCCTGGATGCGGGCAAACTTAATGTCTTATGATAGATAGAAAAGTTCCCAACGTTATGCTTCATTAAAATTACAAATAAGTATATATGAATCAATACATGAGCAAGAAGGTAAATGTTTATAAAAGATTATAGATAATGAATCTTTATATACATGATATCTATAGTTATTCATGTATATGAGATATAAAGAGTGCCAAGAAAACATAAAATTGATTACTTGCCATGACCTAGAAGTTGGATAGATAGGCATGCCGATGTGGGACACAAATTACAAGCGAAAGATACATATGATTCGAGGCCTCCGCTTTTAATATACAGAGATCAATCATTCTATGCTGATAGTGTACCTTCTGCACATACAACAGAGATCACTGCCTTGTATTGTTGATATATCTCTGGGTACATACAAATAGAGAAGAAGGTTTAGTACCTTCTACATACAGCTCTCTCCCGTATCCACTTCTCGAGGTATTTCAGGCATGAAACAAAAGAAATGAAAAGTATATGAAAGGAAACGATAAAGTATATGATATGATATGAGAAGCTATTAACACCGCTATGCGATGATAGTATACTACAAGAACAAGAAATACGTATAAGATGACACAAAGTATATGAAATATGATAAAGAGAAAAACATGTTATAAAAAAAAAGAAAGTAGACATGAGAAATGGAATAAATATATGTACATGTTATATGTGTCATAAAGATATGAGAAAGTGGATGACCCTTGTTAGAGGTCGTCCATATGTGTAAATTCCCACTAAGCTATAAGCTTAGCACGGTGTTTCTTGTATCTCGTGTGTGCATTAAGAGAAAACCGAAGGCAAGACGATCCACATCGCAGCCCAAGGTCACACATCACTAGTGGGTCCACACTGAAGATTTTGGTATAATGTATATGTCTTTTTGTTTTTGTAAATAATGTAAATGCCGAACACTTCATATATGGAGATTGTATATATTTTGTAATCCACTCAAGCATGCATTACAATACAAGTAAAATGTTTAACATTATATGAATGAGCTTAAAGTGTATAAGTTATAGTAAAATAAAAGTCGGTAATCGTATCCCAACTGGGGAGTCACAATTTAGTGGCACTCCTAGATTCTGGGCTTTGGGACACTTAGGTATTCACCGACATTTATGTTGTCCTTTAAACTCCCAGGTTCAGATCCTCTGAGTCACCTTGAATGGTCGCACTTAGTAAGTTTTTGTGGATCATCGATGCTTATCACGATCCAGTGAATGTTCGCGAAGGTCATTTATGAGCCATTAAAGGTGAGTCAAGGAGGCGTTTTTACTGTCTCGCACCATTAATGCTCGAATGCATCTTCAAAGCGATAAGTTTATCAGGGCGTTGCGTCAGCTGCAACCCTGGCGATCCGATTCAGAAGTAACTATATGTTACTATCCCCACGCGAGGAAAAGACCCCGAGAAATTCCTCATTTCCGCCCTGGGAACCTAACCCTAACACGACCTAATACTAAGGATTTTATTTACATTTTAACTCATTTTACTTTAGTTTTCACCACACAAATCTACTTTTTATAACAACTCCAAAAATCAAAAAATGAAATCACGCCTAAATTTTACTACAATATTTACATGAAGAAAACCCATCCCTGTAAATGATCCTAGAACCACTATACTATAGTAGCTATGCTACGCCAGTACGAGGTGTTAGGTTATAAATTTTGTTTGATTTAAAATCTACTGGCTCTCAATGTGTGAATCACCAACCCAGCGTTACCAAAGTGAGAAGTCTCGGGCATGGCGTGATATTATAGAAAATTTGTGAAGTGTAATTCCCATAGCTTCTTCACTCACTAAATTACTAGGAAATGAGTAAAGTTTGAGTGATGCATAAAATTCAAGATAGTTTTGAGTAGTCAAGGAAATGCCGGTCAGAAGTGATCCACTATCGAATGCAGCTTCACCCCGGTAAAGAGTATACTGTATAATGATGCTTCCAAGAATCGGGTCTGTCAGGTGTTAAGATGGTGTGCTATGGCATATGCATCCTATTAGCTTGAAGCCACTGAATAGAATTATCCTACACATGATTTTGAATTATAGCTAGATCTCTTTGAAGATATGGCGACATCACTTATATGGTGAAAATGCAAGCACTTATATAGGATCATAAAAGTCTCAGTCATTTCTGTTAACACCGAAGAGCTTAATTTGAGACAATGGAGGTGGCTTGGAGTTGTTTAAGGATTATGATCGCATACACTACCACCCCAAAGTTAATGTGGTAGCAGATGCTTAAGTAAAGGCAATGGTAAATTACACGTAAACAGAATGAGAATAGTATCTTATGAGCCATTATATTAATGATTAAAAGCTAGAACCTATTTAAAGCTAAACGATTATAGGATGCTAGAAAAATGACGAAGAGATGCGTAAAAGTTACAACGGTCAAAGATAGTGATAAGACTGATTTTTCAAGAAAAGAAGTCGGAAGTTCATATTTCGTATTAGATTATGTGCCGTGATGATAAAGAGCTAAAGAAAAAGTTGTTATTCAAGCTCATACGGTATTTTACTATGCATCTGAGGTAATAAGATGTACCAAGATCGAAAAACAGCACTTGTCAGGAAAGGAATGAAAAAGACGTGATAGCACGTGTCAACAAGTCAAAACTGAACACCAAGTTCCACAGGTCTGTTGAATCCCCTTCCAATTCCCAATGGAAGGGATGTCACGCGCTATGGTTTTGTGTCCGTCTTCTCTTACGCAAAAGGAAGCACATTCTCAGATGGGCGTATAGCTTGAGAGGTCACAAAGTCGACCCATTTTATACCAAATGGGATCACTATATGACCGATCTGTAATGGAGCTATGTGGATGAGATTATGCCATTTCCATGGTAAGGTCGCTGCCTATCAGAATGGTTGCAGATCCGTTAGATTTACACGAGGTTTTCGAAAAGAATTCGTACTAGCCTTGGGAACCTCGCTAATTTCAATACGCCAAAGATTCCTCCATCCGCAGATAGGATGACAGTCCGAGGTTGATTCAAGGTGCTCAAAAGATATAAATAGTGATGAACTCCCTCCTCCGCCCACCCATGTTATGCAGGTGAGGTGTCACTGCTCATTTTACATGTGTACACTATAACATGTTCATACACTAATATATGTATCTCGAGATATATTATGTAAAGTGCAAAATTTCAAATAGATTCAAGCTTCCAATAAATGGGAGTATTCAACTTATACAAAACTTTACATTTGTTTACAAACAAAAAAAAGAATATTACATATACCAAAATAGACCAAAAAGTCGGGCATCTAACTATGTGTTGACCTTGGAGACTGATGAGGGTTGTCCGGCCTTCTTGCCTCTGCTTCCGTACCTACACGGATGAAAACCCGTATGCTTTTTACACTTAGTGGAATAAATTCGTGATGACCACTAACATGGATCATCACACTTCATACACGTGCATACACATCTAACATATCATATCATTTAAACATGCTTATACATATCTCCATATTTACTTATCATATCATGTTTCATTTCTTATCAACGCTCATACATTTCATATGTCCTGGCCCAGCCATCAGTTTTATAATGATAAAGCTTACATAAACCTTAGAAGTGGATAAAGGAAACTATATAAACCAAGGCTTGCACTCAATGTACGAAACAGCTGTCTATAAGGGCCCGGTTGATGCTATCACTGTGGTAGACAATGACCATATATAAGGCCCGAAGTGTTGTTACTTTATCATAGACAATGACTATCTATAAGGGGCCCAGGCGCCAGAATGACCCAAACTGTGGGCCAAATGATCAATATGTTGTATAATTTTGTTTTTCCCTAATAGGCATGCCCATCTATCCCTCTACTGTGCTCTAAGTAGACAATCCATGTGTATTTTATGTTCAAGACATATCTCATATATTCCCAATAATCATCATACATCTCAAGTGATCATACTATATCATACAATCATTTATTCAGATTCTTTGCAGATTTTCATATCCTCATTATATGAATAACTATTAATATGTATGCTTATGAGTTATTTACTATCATTCCAATTTAATCAAGCTATATATGGATGGATTCTATACTCAAATGGATTTCCATAGAGTCCAAGAACATCTGAAACGAAGTTCGTACGAAGAAATTATGACCGTCCGAAATTGAAGGCTTCCTATTAATAGTGACTATAATCTAACTGTAAATGTCATCATTAGTGATCATGAACTGGTTTATGAGTTCCAATTTCATCAGTTATATGTGATGGATTCTGTGGACTCAAAGGGCTTTCCTATAGAGTCCAATAAAATCAAACGGAGTTCTGACAAAGAAATTATGACCGTCCGGTTGCTTCCTGCATGAACGTTGACTACGAGCGTAACTTCATAGAAAATTACTATTTTTCATGATTGACCTAATATGAGTTACAATTTCATCAAGCTAAATGGATAGACTTAAAACCTGTGCGGCTTTCCATAGAGTCTAAGAATATCCGAACAGTTCAAGTAAGAAATGCTGGACTAAGATGTAAAACATGGGTTTTGGAGAAATTTTAACAGCATCTCCCCAAAAACCCTAATATTTCCTTAATACAAATATTTCTCAATTGAGGATTACAATCAACTAACCCAAATCCAAAACACAACCAAACAATTCCCAAAACACATATAGGAGAAGACTTATGGTTTGCTAACCCCATCCTACACAATTAATGGGTTAGGAGAGTTTCCTAAGTCTCAAAATTTTGAGGAATCCATACTTAGTTTCCATACAGCCCCAAATCAACCACAAAACCAAACCAAAACAACTCCAAATCTAGTCTAAAACTGCCAAACACCACCAATATACCAAGTAGGGTTCTTTTAGACCCAAATTCATAAATTAGAAATGGGTTTATGGTTTGATTTTTCCATACCTTAATCTTTTTTCTTCTTCCTTCCTCTTGTTTCTTCTTCTTAGTCACCAGAAGCCTGGAAAATGGAGAGAATAGCCTCCCCTCTTCTCTTCCTCTCTCTCACCATCTCTCTCTTTCTCCTAAAATAGAACACCCCCTTTCCAAGACCACATTTGGTGTTTATCTCTTTAACATTAAGGCCTTATTTGGTTATTGCCCTTTTTCCATATTTTTTTTAAGTCCCTCATCTCTCTGTTTATTTCCGCAACTCATTATTATACTTTGACATATAAATTTATAGTGTTATAACCATTGTGTTCTCAATTGTTAAATTACTAATTTACCCTTACTTCTTGAAATAATTTTTTCGTTTCTCATTTTATTTCCCAAAAATTATGATTTAACTATATTACACCCTAAACATGTTATAAAACTGTTAGGGCATATTTTGGGGTATTACAACTCTCCCCAGCAAAAATTTAGATCTATAAATTTTTACCTATAGTGAAGAGTTGCGGATCGCTGCGCTTTCGCTAGTTACTTACGGCTCCAGTAGGCTAGCACGACATGGTGTTGCGAACATTTTCACTAACGATGCCTTATTCACAACTATTTCACCTCTCGAGTCAAAATAGCTTTCGGCTCTTCATCATATGACAAATCTGCTTGTACTTGCATATCCTGCACTTGTAGTATGTGCGACTCATCAGAGCGGTATCTCCGAAGCATCGACACATGAAATACATTGTGTAATTTGGCCAATTCTAGAATTTGTGGTCAATACAAGACTAATTCGTTCCAAAACCTCATAATATATAGACCTCGGACTCAAATTCCGCTTTTTACCATGCGTAGAATTTTCCTCCATTGATACTTTCAAGACCTTGTCTCACTTCATATGCCAATGTCTCTCATCTTCAGTAGCATAGTTTTTGTGATCTTATTGCCTTTTAACTTTTAGATCTTTTTTTCTAACCATATCTTTCCATATATACATTGATCTTTATAATATTAGCTAAGTCCGACTGAAGTTCTGTTTCAACATTCAAACCCTAATATGATTGCAATACCAAACTCTTAGCGAAAACTGTGTTATAGGCAATTATCAAATGAATATATCCCAACTTTAAAAATTCATGACACTCTTCTCAGAAACATATCTTCAAACCCTTGAATCAAACTCTAAGCATCATCTAGACTACTTGGATGGAATGTTGTCATAAAATTCATCTTAGTGCTTGGTAGTATAGTTCTTTCTAGAGCCCTTGATGCATGAGGATCTCTATCTAACACAATAGATAACGGTACACCATGTAATCGTACAATCTCCACATATAACTTAGCTAGTCGATCCATAGAATAGTTCATCATGACCGGTATAAAATGGGCCGACTTTGTGAGCTTATCAACAATCACCCAGACAAAGTCATGCTTCTGTTGTGTGAGGGGGGAAACGACACAAATGTAGTAATGTTATCCACGCTTCCATTGGGGAATTGGAAAGGGATTTAACAAACCTATTTGCACTTGGTGTTCAGCTTTGACTTGCTGACATGTTAAACACTTAGACACATACTCAGTCACATCTCTTTTCATTCCTTTCCACCAATAAAAATGTTCAAGTCTTGGTACATCTTATTACCTCCAGGATGCATGGTAAATACCGTATTATGAGCCTCAAATAACAACTTTTTCTTTAGCCTTTATCCGCCGACCCATAATACATTGCGGAAATACATACTTTCGGCTTCTTTCACTGAAAACTCGGTCTCGTCACCATCTCTAACCATCTGTAACTTTTTATGTAACCTCATCATTTTACACATATGTGTTTTTCTTTAAGCGGGTTCAGCTTCTAGTTGAGCTAACATAGCTCCATTATCTGCTAGTCTCCAATCACTGTACTGTAGTGACATTTCTACCACTGTCTTTCGACTTAAAGCATCGGCTACTACATTAGCCTTTCCGGGATGATAGTCTATGATGCAGTCATAATCCTTGAATAACTCTAACCACCTCCTCTGTCTCAAATTTAACTCTTTCTGCATTAGCAAGTACTTGAAACTCTTATGATCGATGTAAATTCTACACTTTTCCCAATATAAGTAATGTCGCCATATTTTCAAAGCAAGCCTTTGTGACCAGCTCTGGGTCATGAGTGGGATAATTTTGGTCATCAGCTTCAGCGTACGGGCGCATAAGCCACCACTTTCCATCTTGCATTAACATCCCAAACCAATGCATAATGTCACTATGCAAGGTATGCTCTTTTCCCAAAGTAAGTTTGCGTCAATCTTGGTGCTTCGACCAACATCTAGATTGTTGAAACTATTATGACATTTGTCTATCATAAACTTTATTCCTTTCCTGAGTAACTTGGTAAGCGGAGAAGCTATGACAGAAAAGCCTCTCACAAATCTTCTATAATAACCTGCTAGGCCCAAGAAACTTCTCACCTCAGTTACATTTTGAGGTGGTTTCCAATTCACAATGGCCTCAATCTTTGTAGGGTCAACTCTTATACCCTGTTTGACACGATATAACAGAAGGAAGCTTCAACTGGCCAAAAATCACATTTGCTAAACAGCATATAACTATTTTCTTCCAATCTAGGACTATTTTTAGATGTTGTTCATGTTCTGGCGCATCATAGAATACACCCAGGATGTCATCAATAAAGACCATTACAAAGCCCGATCCACAGTGCGAATACCTGACCATTAAATCTATCAATGTTGTAGATTACATTGATATTCAAATGGCATTACCAAAAACTCTTAATAATATATCGGGTTTCATCACGGTCTTCATTTATCTACTTCCTTTACTCTTAATGATAATATCCGGATCGCGGGTGATCTTGAAAAACCACCATCCTTTCATGTCAAAAAATGCGATTCTCGCAATGGAGGTACTTGTTTTTCTTTGTCACCTTATTGATCTTCCGATAATCGATGCACATCAATGGTACCATCTTTCTTTTCACAAAAATAAACATGCCCAAAGGCGAAACACTGGGTTGTACAAACCCTTTATCTAAAATCTCTTGTAGCTGAACCTTTAAATCCTTCAACTCTACTGGAGCCATCCTATAAGGTGCCCTAGACACAGGGGCTATTCCTGGCACAATTTCTATGGATAAGTCCACCTCCCTCTCAGGGAATACAGTAATAATCGGGAATACATCTGAAATTCCCACCCTATGGAATCTTTTCCACATCCACTTGACCTCTCTTGGAGTCAAGTATTAAAGTAGAATGTCATGTCGACCTGCTTATAAATCTCCTGCTTTGCATGGCTGAATCCATTGGACATTACGCTGGATCTATTTTGTATTATCACACAAACTTATCGAACATCTCAAGCCTGCAGCGCCAATCCCCCAATCAATGATGGCTTTCGGTGTTTAGTTAACCAATCCATTCCCAAAATCGTCCCGAGCTCTCGGAATGCTAGGTTATGGGAAATGCGATAGCTCTACACTTAATATGCTGTGGGCCAATTTACGCTATGCGCTATTCACTAAGTAGCTGTGCCCAGCGGACCTAGTCACATGCATGTCATATGCTAATTTTCAATCGTTGGTGCTGTTAAATACATGCTCCCGTGGATATGAATGAGTGATCCCGGGTGTCGATCGTGCATCTGATATCGTATAAAGAAAATATACCAGTTATAGCCTCGGGAGCATCAAGTCCTCCACGAGCCTTCATAGCATATGCGTGTTGGTCTTTGTAGGCATAGGGCGATCCATTGTCTGCGAAGCTATGCCTCCTCGTCCTCTATCTAATACAGATGGGCCACTCATTTCTCAGTCGAGTCGAAAGTGGTGTCGCGAGATCTTCTCTGTACTTCTTGTGAACTTCTATTATCCCTTAACTCTACGAGGGGACCTTTGTGTTTATCAATGCGCTCAGCTTCCACGAGAAACCACCCTCCATGTCTATAACTTTTGCAAACACCAGAATGTCATCTATGTATTTAGGTGAACCTGCAGGATTTTCTCCTGTCGGCGAAGCACTCTGCCTTGCTGAATCTTGATGTACCTCCTTGTGCTTCTACCTCTTATAAGCCTGAACCACATGCTTGACTCGACTTGAACATCTCTATCTCTTTCACCAGAAGAGGAGGAGGCTCCTTTTGAGGCGTTTCTTTCTTTGCTGGTTTCTAAATCTCCCTTTCATTGCTAAGCTTAGACCAAGCGATAGAGTTCACTGTTAGAGAAGTCACAGTCTTCAAGTACTGATGGAATCATGTAGTCCATTTTCAAATCGCTACATCGAAATGCACCATTGAGAACCGCTTAGGTGCATATTTCTTGAGATGGATGAACTCTTTCTCATACTCAGCCACAGATAAGTTCCTTTGCTTCATATTCAGGAATTGTTTCCACTTGGACTCCCAATACATGTTTGTAACATACTTTGCCCTGAACTCTTGGACAAAGAATTCCCATGTCATGGGATTTGAAATCCCTAGACTTTTGAGCACCAGTTTCCACCAATCATATGCCTCACCCTGCAATAGTGAGGCGCATGATATAACTGATCGAGGAGGGGCATCCTAGCCTCTTCCAAATACCCTTTCTAGCTTTTCTAACTAGAATTCTGCTTTATTAGACTCTTCCATGCTGACTCATGATTCCACTGCTCCATGTCTTCCTTCTTGTGTCTATTGGAGCTTTAGGAGATACATCTAATCGTGAGCCATGTCCTATGATATTCTCAGCAAGGCTTCTGTGGGCTCATTAGGTACATTACTTCTGAAGGCTCAGAAGCTAATAGCTCTTGTTCCCTTGGGTTAACACTCTCAGCAGCTTCTTTAGGACAATCCATCTATAAAACACAAGGACATCCACATCAGAGGTCAACACATTACTTAACATATGCATGTTTATCTTATAATTTATCTAGAAGGTTTAAAACTTGTCCAAAAATGCCTAAACCTAGGCTCTGATACCAACTAACCTATGACACCCCCGACCCACCACCCACGTGCGATGTGGGGCTAGAGTGTCATTGTTAATTTTCCCTTTACACTATAACATGTTCATTTCATACACTAATAAGCATATCTTGAGATATATTCTATAAGCGTGAAATTTCAAAATAGCATTCCAAGCTCCATGAAATGGGAGTGTTCTACTTATACAAAAACTTTACATTTGTTTACAAACAACAAAAAGAATATTACATATACTAAAAGACCAAAAAGTCTTCAAGTGGGCATCTAACTATGTGTTGACCTTGGGGACTAATGAGGGTTATCCGGCCTTCTTGCCTCTGCTTCCGTACCTACACGGATGAAAACTCATGCTAAGCTTTACGCTTAGTGGGAATAAACTTGTGGATAACACGGATCATTACACTTCTATACACATGCATATACATCCCAACATATATCATTTAAACATGCTTGCCATATGATATTTGCTATACATATCATTTTTCATTTCTTATCGCGTTCATATACATTTCTATGTCATATTCAAGTCATTTGTTTTATGTTCATGCTTGCATAAACCAAGTCAGATGAAGAAACTATAAGGGCCCGAAGCGCTGATTTATCATTGTGCGAGATTGTGATGTACCATATAAGGGCCCGAAGGCGTATCATTAATGAGACAATGACCATCTACCAAGGGCAGTATTTGTAATGACCCAAATAGAAATTCGTGATCATCTCTGCAGAGACTTGTTTTCCCTAATAGGCATGCCCGTCTATCCCTACTAGGTTCTAAGCAGACAATCCATGTGCATTTATATTTCAGTACATATCATATTCAAGAATAATTATTGTCATCCGATTGATCTCTCGATATTTGATCATTTATTCGTATCTTTGCATTTTCATATCTCATTTATATGCATGAAAAACTATGGTTTACCATATGCAGCATGAGCTATTTACTATCATTCAATTTCATCCAGATATATATGGATGGATTCTATACTCAAAGGAATTCCATGAGTCTAAGAACATCATAAACGAAGTTCGGACAAAGAAATTATGATCGTCCGAAGTTGAAGGCCTCTTATGAACAGTGACTACGAGTAGAACCAGCAGGGGCTACTGTTTTTTGTGATTTCTGGACCTAATATGAGTTCCAATTTCATCAAGCTATATGGGTAGATTTTAGACTCAAAGGGCTTTCCATAGAGTTCAAGAACATTTAAAACAAAAGTCGGACGAAGAAATTATGACCATCCGAAGTTGAAGGCTTCCTATGAACAATGACTACGAGCAGAACCAGCAGGGCCTACTGTTTTTCGTGATTTCTTGACCTAATATGAGTTCCAATTTCATCAAGCTATATATGGATGGATTCAAGACTCAAAGGGCTTTCCATAGAGTCTAAGAACATCCAAAGCAGATCTGTGAAGAAATTATGAGCCAAGGAACAAAGCTGGGTTTTGGATAATTTTGACAACATCTCCCCTAAAACCCCAATATTTCCTTAATACAAATATTCCTCAATTGAGGATTACAATCAACCAACCCAAGTCCAAAACACAACCAAACAATTCCCAAAACACATATAGGAGAAGACTTATGGTTTGCTAACCCCATCCTACACAATTAATGGGTTATGAGAGTTTCCTAAGTCTCAAAAATTTGGGAATCCATACTTAGTTTCCATATAACCTCAAATCAACCACAAAACCAAACCAAAACAACTCCAAATCTAGTTTAAAACTGCCAAACACCACCAATATACCAAGTAGGGTTCTTTTAGACCCAAATTCATAAAAAAAAAAAAAAAAAAGGGTTTATGGTTTGATTTTTCCATACCTTAATCTTTTCTTTTCTATTCTACTTCCTCTTGTTTCTTCTGCTTGATCACACCAAACTGGAAAAATGGAAAGTGCTTCCTCTTCTCTTCCTCTCTTTCACCGTCTCTCTCTCTTTCTCTTAAAATGAAGAACACCCCCTTTCCAAGACCACTTTTGGTCTTTATCCCTTGTTTAACATTAAGGCCTTGTTTGGTTTGTGCCCTTTTTTCCATATATATTTTTTTAAGTCCCTCGTCTCTCTTTCATTTACATTTCCACTTAACTCATGTATGCATAGCGCCATAAACTTATAGTGTTATGACCATTGTGTCATGGTGTTAAATTACTAATTTACCCGCCACTTCTTGAAATAATTTTTCCGTTTCTCGTTTTATTTCCCGAAAATTCTGATTTAACTTATATTACACCATAAACATGTTATAAAACTGTTATGGCATATTTTGAGGTATTACAATTTGGGGATGTGTAATGGAATTTACTGGAAGTTGGGATAGGTATATTCCATTGATAATTTGCCTATAACAACAGTTATCAATCAAGCATTGGCATGGCACCATATGAGACTTTGTATGGCCGAAGATGTAGAACTCCTGTGTGTTGGACATAATTGAATGAGTATAAAGTGATTGGTCCAAACATAGTAAAAGATACAAAAGCGAAAGTTCAAGTTATTCGGTAAAGGTTAAAGGCTTCCAGTGATAGACAAAATTCATATGCCGATTTGAAAAGGAAGGACATTGAATAGGAAGTGGGTGATAAAGTATTCCTAAAGGTATCTCCATGGAGGAAGGTGCTTAGATTTGAGAAGAAAGGGAAGCTGAGTTGGAGGATCATTAACCAATATGAGATTTTGGAGAGAATCGGACCAGTGGAGTATCGATTGGCACTCCTCAGAGTTATGAGGTGCATGATGTGTTCCATGTGTCTATGCTTCGGAAATACCATTCAGATGAATCGCATATCCTGACAGTATAAGAAGTGCAAGTGCAATAGGATTTCTCCTATGATGAAGAGCCAAAGGCTATTAAGGCTCGTGAAGCGAAGCAGTTGCGGAATAAACAAGTCCCTCTAGTAAAGGTGCTTTGGAAACACCATGGCAGGGAAGAAGCTACTTAGGACGAGCTTAGTATGAAGCGCGTATCCATGACTCTTGATTTAGGTATGAATTTCGAGGGCGAAATTCTTTTAAGGGGGGGAGAGAGTTGTAACACCCCAAATTATACTCTAACATTTTTATATCATGTTTAGGATATAATAAAAGTAAATGTATATTTTTCCGGAATAAAATAATCATAAAAAATAAAATAAATAAACATTTAGTTATGCATTGAGATAAATTAGTAATTTGTCAATTAAGGACCCAAGTGACATAATTTAAGAAACATATGATAAAGTGGAAATATGTTAAATTAGAGTTGCATATAAAATGAAATAAAAGGACTTAAATGCAAGAATGGGAAAAAGAATGCAAGGGGTTTTGAGCATGGCCTTAACTCTAAAATGAGATAGAGTAAACAATTGGTCTTAGGGTGGGGGAAAAACTAGGCTCGGTAGAAAAGAGAAGAGAAAGAGAAGAAAGAAGAAAGAAGAAAGGAGGAGAAGAAGAGAAGAAAAAGAAAAGCAAGGTATGAAATTTTGTATGGATACTAGTTAAGGATTTGTATGGAATTCATGTGGGGTTGGGAATTTTCCAACCTCTTTCTTAGTCTATATGTAGGTTAAGAAAACCCTAACTTACAAAGGTGTTTGGTTTGATTGGTCCTCAATTGAGGAAAAAACTGTATAGAGAAAATGTTGGGTTTTAGGAGAGATGCTGTCCGTTTTTTTAAAACCATGTTTTTGTTTTGGCCATAACTTGGCCATCATTCATTCAAATTGAATGATTAAAAATTATGGGTAAACTAGACTTCTAGGAGAACAAATCTCCTTGAAATAGGTGTATGCAAATTTGGACCCCATTGAACCCAGAAAATTCATCAAATTGAGGCTCTGTTTTCGGGTCAATTCTGGTTCAGTTCTGATACAGTTTTGGGTTTTGGAACAATTTTGGTATTTAGTCCATAAGTTGAGTTTCTCTCATCTAAATTGAGTGATTCAAATTTTTTATGTAAAATATACTTCTAGGAGAACAAATCTCTTCGAAATAAGTGTATCCAAATTTGGACCCCATTGGACCCAGAAAATTCGTCAAAGTAAGGGAACAATTATGTCCCTGAAATCTATCTCGAAGCAGTCCACTGAGCGGAGTAATTACGGTTGTTTAAATCATATGAATTATATTGGTTGAATGGTGGTTGATTACAATACAAACTAGACATCTGGGAGAACAACTTTTAAGAGAAATTATGGTCAAATTATGTATCTATCATTCCCATAAAATTTTTAAATATAAGACACAATTCCAGATTATGTTCCTAGAAACTTTCCAGGAGCAGTTCGGAATATTTAGACCATATATCCCAAATTAAAAATTCAAATGACATGATTTTTGAACCATAACAAACTTAAGACATAGGGGTATATAAAGTTAGAAGATCACTTTCCATAACAATCCCGTTTACAGGGTCAAAATTATAGTCGAAAATGGACTTGGGAGCTGCCTCGAATTGTTCAGGCAGAATTGGTTATGGAAATTGAAATTGTATAAAGGTTATATAAATGTATTTTTATATGAAATAATGCATCATAGTAATATGATCATGATAACATGTGTTATGAAAGCTAAAAAGAATACACGTATAATTTTGTTATATGAAAAAATACAGTTAAATGTTTATAAGAGATTATTTTATAATGAATATCTCATATGTATACATGATATTAGTAGTTATTCATGTATATGAGATATCTTTTAGATGCACGAAGAAAGATTGTTGGCTTATAATCGCCCGATTGTCTGTTTATGATCGTGTAGTTGGATGATGGGCATGCTTATAGGGATACGAGTCGTCTGACATACAATTTATAGATATCGAGGTCCCGTTTGGGTCGATGACATAGATCTCGTTTGGATCTTTATAGCGGCTCTGTTTGGGTCATACAGATAGAAATCACTGTCTCGTACAATGATAGTACCTTCGGGTACATACAGTTCTTTCCCGTACCCACTTCTAAGGTGTATGCAAACATGAAACATAAAAGCAAATGACAAGAATATGCAAATGATTTGAATATGATAAATGACATTATATGACATGATATGAGAAGTATAGCATTGGTATGTGATGACAAGTATACTGTGACAAGAACAAGAAACAAAATGTATATGAACAATGATAAGTAAATATGAAGTATGTATAAGCATGTGTAAATTACATGTATGAAATATGCATAAGCATGGGTATAAGTATACGATGTGTTAAATGTATATGCATGTGTCTAAAGTGTGATGATCCTTATTAAGGGTCGTCCACAAGTATTTATTCCCACTAAGGTATAAGCTTAGCACGGGTGTTTCATCCGTGTAGGTACAGAAGAAAAAACTAGAAGCCGAACAGTCGCATCGCTGACAAAAGGTCGACACAATACTAGGTGCCCATTAGAGACCTCTTGTAGTGCATTTTGTATATGTATTTGTTTTTGTAAACAATGTAAAGTTTTATCGTTGAACACTCATTTATAGAGTTTGAATATATTTTGTAATTCACTGCTACAGAATATATTTCAAGTTAAATGTTTAATAGTATATGAATGAACAAGTTTATAGTAAACAAGAATAAAAAGAAAGACACCCTAGCCTAACACCGGATGTCGAGTTGGGGGCGTCACATTGCTGAACTTGAGTTATATGTATTCTAATCACTATAGTATTATCAAATTTGTAGGCTTTGAGCCAATTTATTATATTGTTAACATGGTTATTGTTTCATTGTATATGGTTTTCAACAAATTTATATCTGTGTTGTTTCTATCGATGTATTGCTAGTTTGAATCCATAAAATTATTTTCTTTTCAAGCAAAAAAAATCTCATTTAACTCTATTTTTATTTTCTTTCCTTCTCTAATTCTTTTTTCTTTCATTTTCCTTGGAAGCAAACATAATCTTGATAATTCTTCCACACAGCACTAACTTTTCAGCTGTAAATTAGAAGCTTAGGTGAACAAGTATTCATTAGACTCAAAAGTTTCAAGTAGCCTTCACTGAGTTGATGGGTAGGATCTTTGGGAATTAAGCCTAAGCAACTTATGGATGTGTGTTTGAGAATGGAAGACAAATAGTGAGAGTGAATTACTATCCAGCTTCTGTGAATGGAAGCAATGTTATGGGCATCACTCCCCATACAGATGCCACTGGAATCACCCTACTTCAAGTCAATGAAGTACAAGCTCTGCAAATCAAGAAAAATGGTGAATGGATCCCAATTATGCCCATCTCTACTGCATTCATTGTCAATATTGGTGACATTATTGAGGTAATTAATCCTAATTTCTTTAATTAATGCAGTGTTTAGTCCTTGGGGTAGCTTTCCGTTTCTGTTTTAACGGAAGTTAAAGCCAAAGTCACAATTTTTAGAGGATGATATTGATATTATAAAAAGGGATAACCATTTAAAAGGGACAAATCCCAATAAAAACTATAAAACTGACCTTTCATTGAAATTTAAATACAAGTATAAAAAGACACTTTCTAACAAAGATGTCATTGGGGATTCAGTTATAATGTGGAGATGAAGCAAAATGGACCCTAAGGATTTAGTTATCATGTGGAGAATTTATCTTTATACTTTCATAGACATTTATGTCTGAAATGGGATATTTTCAAGATTACTTTTACAAGAGGTTAGTTAGTTTTGCAAATAACTTTTGAATTTGTCCCTTTTAAATTAATTTCTCTTATAAAAATTCCATTGGCCGAGCTTTGTGACAGAAGCTTGTAACCAAGTGGGGCATTAAGATTGTTAGAACATTTTTGTCCTTGAGGCCTGACTCAAGTCATAAAGGGATGGCACAGGGTATGGGAGATTCCAGGTTCGAGTCCCAATATAGACAAAAAAAAAAACAAAAGAAAAACATTTACCTATCAATATACATATATATATTAAGATTTGCTTTTAAGTCGTATGAAACTATTAAAAAGCATAAAAGCTTTTATTTAGCTTAAAGAGCAGTTTTTAACTTCTAAGAGAATTCAAACATGGGGGTGATACTAATGAGTGAATTTGATACACAAATCATCTATTAGTAATAACTTATTTGGTCATTTTATAACACTCCAAATTATACCCTAATAGTTTTATGACATGTTTAAAGTAAAATGGAAGTTAAATTTGTATTTTTCGAAAATTCAAATGCTAAATGTGAAAAATGACATAACCAGGATTTTTAAAGAAGTAAAGATGATAATGGTAAAATGTCAAATTAGGGACTTAAGAGACATTAAGCTAAAAGGTTATGTGTTAAAGTAGAAATATAATAAGTTGACTTGCAAATAGATGGGAGTTGAAGGACTAAAATGCAAGGGCTAAAGAATTAGCCCAAAAAGGGGATAAGACCAAACATGGTCTTCTAGAATATGGAGAAGTTCTCCAAATTTGGCTCAAAGAGAGCTAGGGCTATGGTTTTGGGAGGAAACTAACTTTGGTTTGCTTTTCTCATCTTTTGAGTTCTATTTGATCAATTAAAGAAAAGGAATTGAAGAAGTGAAGAAAAGGGAAGCTCGGTTTGTAGTTTCAAGCTACTAAGGTTAGGAAAAACCCTAACTCTCCACATCTTTGATTTTTGGTTGGTTTGAGGTTGTTTTGATGGTACTTTGGGCTATTTTGGAAGTGTTTATGGTTAAAGACCAAGAAGTGTAAAAAGAGATGCATAGGTTTTAAGGGATTTGATGTCAAAAGTTTTCCTAAAACCCCCATAACTTGGCCTACAGATCTCTAAATTGGATAATTCCAATTGGAGATGGTGCGTAAGACTCATTAATGAAAATGTATAGAAGAAGAAGAGACTTAAATAAGTCCAAAAAGAGCATTAATTTTGGTATTTCAGAGATGGACCAAAACAGTCGATAATAAGAAAATTTCTAGGTTGTGTCGTGTTTTTATTCATGCCATAACATGGCCTACGGACCTTCAAATGAGATTATTCCAATTTGAGGAGAATCTTAAATCCCTTAGCTGAAAATGTGTTGAAGACCTCAAGGTCTGATTGTTGGCATAAGACCCTTGAATTTGGATCTAAAGTTTAGTCCCTGGTTTGGTCTTGCCAATAATACCAGTCTTAATGTTGGTGTCATATCTTGAGTTTTGGTGATCTAAAATGAGTGATTCTAATTTCTGGGTAAATTAGACTTCTTGTAGAATAACTTCCATGAAGGAAGTGTATTCATATTTGGACCCCATTATACCAAGAAATTAATCAAAGTGGAGCTTTGTTTTTAGTCAGTTAAGATTCGTCAAAACCAGCCTTGAGTGTTTGAGTCATGTCTTAGGATAGGTTCATCCAAATGCGGTGATTCCAATTTTTGGGTAAACTGGACATCTAGGAGAACAACTTTTATGAAGGAAGTATAGCCAAATTTAGTCCCAATTGTTACTAGAAATTCGTCAAAGTAAGGGAACAATTATGTCCCTAAAACCTATCTCAAAACAGTCCCCTGAACTGGAGTAATTCCGGTTGTTTAAATCAGAACTTGAGTTATATTCATCCAAATTGAGTGTTTTAAATTTCTTGTAATCTAGACTTTTGGGAGAACCTTTCATGAAGAAAGCATTGCAAAATTGTGTTGGGAGTGTCCTTTGCTAAGGACCATTTTGTGTAAAATGGAAATGATAGAATTATAGGGGAAGTGTTGTCAAAAGTTCCCTATAACCCATTTTCTTGTACTGGCCATAACTTGGCCTCCTGACCTCCAAATTGGATGATTCTAGTTGGGGGAAGAACCTAAGAGGTAGACAAAATCTGAAGGTACCAAAAGATTAAGCCACACTAAGTCCTGTTTTGAGGCCCGAAGTGAAGATCACAGAGTTTGATTTCTTAACTTGGGTAGGTTCTGTATTTTGGCCATAAGTTAAGTTATAAAGTTCCAAATGAGATGATTCTAATTTCTACTGAAAATAGACTCATAGAATTACAACTTTTATGAAAGAAGTTTGGGTAAAATATGTCTCGTTTGGTCCGAGAAAATTGTGCAAGTGAAGGTAAAAAATCTGTTTCTGTGTGGGCAGAGCATTTCCCATAATTTGACCTCTTTGGCTAAAATGCATTGTTAATGCATGATAGTTATGACTTGAACATGTTGATATGCATGAAGAAATAATTTGGCCTCTTTGGCAAAATACATTGTTAATGCATGATAGTAATATGACTTGAACATGTGGATATGCATAAAGAAATTACGGTCATAAGAATTGACTTGGAAAATAATATGAATGAGGTTAGACCTCTGTAAAATGTTCTAAATCACATATAATTGTATGTCTGCTTAAGACTGGATCATGAATAAATAGGGACTAGTGCTACGACACTCCTGATTAGTGCTGTGGCACTCCTGTTTAGTGACTCGACACTCTTGATTAGTGCTACGGCACTCATGTTTAGTGTTTCAGCACTCCTGATTAGTGCTATGGCACTCCTATTCAATCTTGACACTCTTATGCGTATCTCACAGGATACCTATTAATATAGTGTACCTGTTGTTATTCATTCTTCTTGGTCTGAGACAAACATTTATATGAAAATTACATGAATAAGGACTAGTATGCTCATGAAAATGAGAATTTATGATGCATCGGCATACTTTTGTACCGTATTGTAGTGTACTCTCGGGTACCTTCTAGTTCGAATTATATGATATGTATTACTACGCGAGAGATAGATATGATGACCCTTGAAAGGATACATTACATGTGTGTGTGTGTGTGTGTATATATATATAGATGAACCTGATAAGCATGAAAATGGTTAAATGTACTTGAAATAATATTGCATGCTTGTTTACTGTATTTGAGACTAATTATAAGTGGTTTTGTTTTTATGTATTTTCCTCACTAAGCTATAAGCTTAGCATGAGTGTTTAATCCATATAGGTGCTGAAGAAGTTGTCAAGGACACCCCGTTCGTCAGGCCAACTGGCCTTAAAGTCTCCCTTTGTAGGACCTTATTCTTTTTTGCAATAAGTGGTTGTGTAATTTATTTATTTTTGTTATAGTGAAACTTTTATTGATACAAAGTAATTTTTTTAGACTTAAGCATATATGCAGACTTTTTAAACACCACTACGGTGGTAGTTTTACTTGGTTATATTTTGCAGTCTTGAATTTTTATAATTCAGACTTTTGAAGTAAGATTATGTCATTTTTTACTTTTTGCTTGAGTTGTTCTCAATTATTTGTCAAATGCCGATTTATAGGTCTCAACTCTATGTGGTGTCCCCTCACTTGCCATAGTTATGGGGTAGGGGCGTTACACATTTGATAATATTTGAAAATATTTTTTTTTCAAGAAGTAGAAATATTAGAAAAGCTTCTTAATTAAAATATTTTGTAAACGTATTCTTAGATATTGAATTATGAGGAATAAGACAATGTAGGGGATCTGGAATTGTGGACAGGTAATGAGCAATGGGAAAGACAAGATCATAGAGCAAAAAACAATGTTGAACCCGAAAGGCAGCTTCTCCATTCTTTTGCATTTCATTCTTTAAATGCACTACGTCGCTGGTTGGTCCTCTGAAAGACCTAGTAGAGGAAAATGGTGCACTTTATATGTGATGCCCTAACCTGGCACCCGGTGTCAGGCGAGTGTCTTATATATATATATATATATATATATATATATATATATATATATATATATATATATATATATATATATATATATATATATATATATATATATTCTTGTTTAATATAAACTTGTTCATTCATATACTGTTAAACCTTTAACTTGAAATATATTATGTAGCAGTGGATTACAAAATATATTCAAACTCCATAAATGAGAGTGTTCAACATATACAAACTTTACATTGTTTACAAAAACAAAGACATATACAAAATATACAAGGTCACCGATAGGAACTGAGTATTTAACGTTGACATGATTCTTGATCACGGTGTCGCAGTTTCTATTCCTTCTTATGTACACCGGATGAAACACCGTGCTAAACATAACGAGTGGGAATACTTCGTGGGCGACCCCTAATAGGATCATCACCTTTAGACATGCATATACATCTAACATACATATAATTTACACATGCTTATACTTATTTCATACATACTTATCATATCATGTTTCATTTCTTATCATCGTTCATATATATTTTGTGTCATTTTACACTTTGCTTCTTGTTCTTATCACAGTGTACTTGTCATCACATAGCAGTGTGATGCTTCTCATATCATGTTATTTATTATATTCAAAGCATTTGCATATTCTTGTCATTTGTTTTTATGTTTCATGCTTGCATATACCTTAGAAGTGGATAACGGGAAACTATAAGGACCCGAAGGTGTTGTTATCATTGTACAAGATAATGAACTATAAGGGTCCAAAGACGCTGTTATCATTGTACGAGACAATGACTTCTATAAGGACCCAAAGGTGTTGTAATGACCCTAACGGGGTCACCTGATCAGTATGCTGCAAACTTTTATCCCTAATAGGCATGTCCATCTATTCCCCTACCAGGTTCTAAGTAGACAATCCATTTTTATTTCATTTTCAGTACATATCTCATATCCCCGAATAAATATTGTTATCCGGTAATCATATGCGATATTTACGATCATTTACTCTTATATTTGCATTTTCATGTATTTCCATATACTATCAAATTTTTCTTGCAAACAAAGCTCCCTCTTAGACAAATTTTATGGATCCAATGGGGTCCAAATTTGCATATACCTATTTCAAGGAGATTTGTTCTTCTAGACGTCTAATTTACCTAGAATTTTGAATCACTCAATTTGGATGAGTGATGGCCAAGTTATAGCCAAAACAAAAACATGGGTTTTAAAAAAAACGGACAGCATCTCCCCTAAAACCCATCATTTTCTCTATACAAATTTTTCCTCCATTGAGGACCACAAACCAAACCAAACAACCATATAACAACTTAGAGAAACCCCCAAAACTGGACTAAATCAATCAACTTCATTGTTTGAGGTAGGAGAATTCCTAACCAATAAATAGGAAAAACCCAAACCTAAACACAATTCCATCAAATATCCATACAAATCCTTACATAAACAAGGATTCAAACTAGTATCCATACCGTAAAGGCTTCTCCTTCTTCTTCTCTTCTCCTCTTTCTCTCTCAAACGTGTCCTAGCTCAAATGGGACAAATGCCCAAATTGCAAGACCAAATGTGGTCTTACCCACTTACATGGCTAAGGCCATGTTTATGAAACTCTTTGTGATTTATTACCCCATTTTACATTAAGTCTCCTATTCCCTTTCATTTACACATTCTTTTCTCACATATTCTAATTGGGCATATAGTCTTATGATCTTATGACATTTGGGTCTTTAGTTGGTAAATTACTAATTTACCCTTGACCCTAAGATAAATTCTGGGTTTTGTTTATTTTATTTTTAGCATTATTATTCCTAAAAAATTTAACTTTTAACTTGTATTACACCATCAACATATTATAAAATTGTCATGGTATAATTTGAGGAGGTGTTGTTAGCAAAACTCTTACCAATGATGAGTTTTTTCGACTTTTACAAAAGGGTAAACTTGATGGTAAGGGCATATTATATCATATGAAATTAGGGAGCTAAAAAGCTTAGATAACGGTCGACTGACCCGTACCTCGACTAATCCCATGGGACACTCTGAGGAGACTCGAATCGATGATCATTGGGTTAAACCTCAAGGCCTTAGACCAATTGATGCTTTAGATAACTATGTTATGTTAGAT